>CM055831.1:24477810-24500380 GCA_029582265.1 Zoroaster sp. YZ-2022
ACAGCACATTAACTGTACTTTACGAAAGAAACATTTTCCTAAGGTTGGGAATAACTTTTTCAAGTTTTACAGGAGGCAGAATAAAATTGATATCTAAATTAAAAGCTTGGGTTCTACCCCTCAGGAAACACTTTAAAATCTTTTGAATTTGGACTAGTGTCTTCCATACCTTAAACTGGCCTCCATGGACACTTACCCCCTGTAAAAATACAGGTCAACTTGCATGCGCAGTTTCACAGCAAACAATACAGCACTGTACACTGTTTGGCGAAAGAAACATTTCTAGGAGTTGGTAATAACTTTTCAAGTTTTTACAGGAGGGCAGATAAAATTGATATCTAAATTAAAAGCACGGTTCTCCCCTGCCTCGGGAAAAAACTTCACGAAAATCTTTGAATTTGGATAATGTCTTCCATACCTTAACACAGCCTCCATGGTTTGACACTTACCCCCCTTGCAAAATACGGTCAACTTGCATGCGGTTTCACAGCCAAAACAATACAGCACTGTACACTGTTACAGAAAGAAACATTTCCTAAGGTTGGGTAATAACTTTTCAAGTTTTACAGGAGGCAGATAAAATTGATATCTAAATTAAAGCTTAGGTTCTCCCCTCTCGGGAAAAACACTTCAAAATCTTTGAATTTGGATAAATGTCTTCCATGCAACCTTAAACGGCCTCCATGGACACTTATCCCTGTAAAAAATACGGTCCAACTTGCATGCGCAGTTTCACAGCAAACAATACAACGCTGTACACTGTTACAGAAAGAAACGATTTCTAAGGTTGGGAATAACTTTTCAAGTTTTGGACGGGAGCAGATAAAATTGATATCTAAATTAAAAGCTTAGGTTCTCCCCTCTCGGAAAACACTGAAAATCTTTGAATTTGGATAATGTCTTCATACCTTAAAACGGCCTCCATGGACACTTACCCCCCTGTAAAATAGGGTCAACTTGCATGCGGTTTCACAGCAAACAATACAGCACTGTACACTGTTACGAAAGAAACATTTCTAAGGTTGGAATAACTTTTCAAGTTTTACGGGAGGCAGATAAATTGATATCAAATTAAAAGCTTAGAGTTCTCCCTCTCGGAAAAACACAAAATCTTTGAATTTGGATAATGTCTTCATACCTTAAACGGCCTCCATGGACACTTACCCACTGTAAAATACGGTCAACTTGCATGCGGTTTCACAGCAAACAATACAGCACTGTACACTGTTACGAAAGAAACATTTCTAAGGTTGGGAATAACTTTTCAAGTTTTTACGGGAGTCAGATAAAATTGATATCTAAATTAAAGCTTAGGTTCTCCCCTCTCGGAAAAACACAAAATCTTTGAATTTGGATAATGTCTTCATACCTTAAACGGCCTCCATGGACACTTACCCCTGTACAAATACGGTCAACTTGCATGGTTTCACAGCAAACAATACAGCACTGTACACTGTTACGAAAGAAACATTTCTGGGTTGGGAATAACTTTTCAAGTGTTTACGGGAGGCAGATAAAATTGATATCTAAATTAAAGCTTAGGTTCTCCCCTCTCGGAAAACACAAAATCTTTGAATTTGGATAATGTCTTCATACCTTAAACGGCCTCCATGGACACTTACCCCCTGTAAATACGGTCCAACTTGCATGCGGTTTCACAGCAAACAATACAGCACTGTGTGTACACTGTTACGAAAGAAACATTTCTAAGGTTGGGAATAACTTTTCAAGTTTTTACGGTAGGCAGATAAAATTGATATCTAAATTAAAGCTTAGGTTCTCCCCTCTCAGAAAAACACAAAATCTTTGAATTTGGATAATGTCTTCATACCTTAAACAGCCTCCATGGACACTTACGACATGGATCGTAAAATACGGTCAACTTGCATGCGGTTTCACAGCAAACAATACAGCACTGTACACTGTTACGAAAGAAACATTTCTAAGGTTGGGAATAACTTTTCAAGTTTTTACGGGAGGCAGATAAAATTGATATCTAAATTAAAGCTTGGGTTCTCCCCTCTCGGAAAAACACAAAATCTTTGAATTTGGATAATGTCTTCATACCTTAAACGGCCTCCATGGACACTTACCCCCCTGTGAAATACGGTCAACTTGCATGCGGTTTCACAGCAAACAATACAGCACTGTACACTGTTACGAAAGAAACATTTCTAAGGTTGGAATAACTTTTCAAGTTTTTACGGGAGGCAGATATAATTGATATCTAAATTAAAGCTTAGGTTCTCCCCTCTCGGAAAAACACAAAATCTTTGAATTTGGATAATGTCTTCATACCTTAAACGGCCTCCATGGACACTTACCCCCTGTAAAATACGGTCAACTTGCATGCGGTTTCACAGCAAACAATACAGCACTGTACACTGTTACGAAAGAAACATTTCTAAGGTTGGGAATAACTTTTCAAGTTTTTACGGGAGGCAGATAAAATTGATATCTAAATTAAAGCTTAGGTTCTCCCCTCTCGGAAAAACACAAAATCTTTGAATTTGGATAATGTCTTCATACATAAAACGGCCTCCATGGACACTTACCCCCCTGTAGAATACGGTCAACTTGCATGCGGTTTCACAGCAAACAATACAGCACTGTACACTGTTACGAAAGAAACATTTCTAAGGTTGGGAATAACTTTTTCAAGTTTTTACGGTAGGCAGATTAAATTGATATCTAAATTAAAGCTTAGGTTCTCCCCTCTCGGAAAACACAAAATCTTTGAATTTGGATAATGTCTTCATACCTTAAACAGCCTCCATGGACACTTACCCCTGTAAATACGGTCCAACTTGCATGCGGTTTCACAGCAAACAATACAGCACTGTACACTGTTACAGAAAGAAACATTTCTAAGGTTGGGAATAACTTTTCAAGTTTTTACAGGAGGCAGATAAAATTGATATCTAAATTAAAGCAGGTTCTCCCCTCTCGGAAAAACACAAAATCTTTGAATTTGGATAATGTCTTCATACATAAACGGCCTCCATGGACACACCCCTGTAAAATACGGTCAACTTGCATGCGGTTTCACAGCAAACAATACAGCACTGTACACTGTTACGAAGAAACATTTCTAAGGTTGAATAACTTTCAAGTTTTTACGGGAGGCAGATAAATTGATATCTAAATTAAAAGCTTAGGTTCTCCCTCTCTCGGAAAAACACAAAATCTTTGAATTTGGATAATGTCTTCATACCTTAAAACGGCCTCCATGGACACTTACCCCCTGTAAAAATACAGTCAACTTGCATGCGGTTTCACAGCAAACAATACAGCACTGTACACTGTTACAGAAGAAACATTTCTAAGGTTAGAATAACTTTTCAAGTTTTACGGGAGGCAGATAAAATTGATATCTAAATTAAAACAGGTTCTCCCTCTCGGAAAAACACAAAATCTTTGAATTTGGATGTCTTCATACCTTAAACGGCCTCCATGGACACTTACACCGTGTAATTTCGGTTCAACTTGCATGCGGTTTCACAGCAAACAATACACTGTTACTGTTGAAAGAAACATTTCTAAGGTTGGAATAACTTTTCAAGTTTTACAGGCAGATAAAATTGATATCTAAATTAAAGGTTCTCCCCTCTCGGAAAAACACAAAATCTTTGAATTTGGATAATGTCTTCATACCTTTAACGGCCTCATGGACACTTACCCCCTGTAAAATACCTGTCCTTGCATGCGGTTTCTAGCAAACAATACAACACTGTACACTGTTGAAACATTTCTAAGGTTAGAATAACTTTTCAAGTTGTACGTGAGGCAGATAAAATTGATATCTAAATTAAAGCTTAGGTTCTCCCCTCTCGGAAAAACACAAAATCTTTAATTTGGATAATGTCTTCATACCTTAAACGGCCTCCATGGACACTTACCCCTGTAAATACGGTCAACTTGCATGCGGTTTCACAGCAAACAATACAGCACTGTACATGAAGAAACATTTCTAAGGTTGGGAATAACTTTTCAAGTTTTACGGGCAGATAAAATTGATATCTAAATTAAAGCTTAGGTTCTCCCCTCTCGGAAAACACAAAATCTTTGAATTTGGATAATGTCTTCATACCTTAAACAGCCTCCATCACTTACCCTGTAAAATAGGTACAACTTGCATGCGGTTTCACAGCAAACAATACAGCACTGTACACTGTTACAGAAATAAACATTTCTAAGGTTGGGAATAACTTTTCAAGTTTTTACGGGAGGCAGATAAAATTGATATCTAAATTAAAGCTTAGGTTCTCCCCTCTCGGAAAACACAAAATCTTTGAATTTGGATAATGTCTTCATACCTTAAACGGCCTCCATGGACACTTGGGCCCCTGTAAAATACGGTCAACTTGCATGCGGTTTCACAGAAAACAATACAGCACTGTACACTGTTACGAAAGAAACATTTCTAAGGTTGGGAATAACTTTTCAAGTTTTTCAGGGAGGCAGATAAAATTGATATCTAAATTAAAGCTTAGGTTCTCCCCTCTCGGAAAAACACAAAATCTTTGAATTTGGATAATGTCTTCATACCTTAAACGGCCTCCATGGACACTTACCCCCTGTAAAATACGGTCAACTTGCATGCGGTTTCACAGCAAACAATACAGCACTGTACACTGTTACAAAGAAACATTTCTAAGGTTGGGAATAACTTTTCAAGTTTTTACGGGAGGCAGATAAAATTGATATCTAAATTAAAGCTTAGGTTCTCCCCTCTCGGAAAAACACAAAATCTTTGAATTTGGATAATGTCTTCATACCTTAAACGGCCTCCATGGACACTTACCCCCTGTAAAATACGGTCAACTTGCATGCGGTTTCACAGCAAACAATACAGCACTGTACACTGTTACGAAAAAACATTTCTAAGGTTGGGAATAACTTTTCAAGTTTTTACGGAGGCAGATAAAATTGATATCTAAATTAAAGCTTAGGTTCTCCCCTCTCGGAAAAAACACAAAATCTTTGAATTTGGATAATGTCTTCATACCTTAAACGGCCTCCATGGACACTTACCCCCTGTAAAATACGGTCAACTTGCATGCGGTTTCACAGCAAACAATACAGCACTGTACACTGTTACGAGAAACATTTCTAAGGTTGGGAATAACTTTTCAAGTTTTACGGGAGGCAGATAAAATTGATATCTAAATTAAAGCTTAGGTTCTCCCCTCTCGGAAAAACACAAAATCTTTGAATTTGGATAATGTCTTCATACCTTAAACGGCCTCCATGGACACTTACCCCCTGTAAAATACGGTCAACTTGCATGCGGTTTCACAGCAAACAATACAGCACTGTACACTGTTACAGAAAGAAACATTTCTAAGGTTGGGAATAACTTTTCAAGTTTTACGGGAGGCAGATAAAATTGATATCTAAATTAAAGCTTAGGTTCTCCCCTCTCGGAAAAACACAAAATCTTTGAATTTGGATAATGTCTTCATACCTTAAACGGCCTCCATGGACACTTACCCCCTGTAAAATACGGTCAACTTGCATGCGGTTTCACAGCAAACAATACAGCACTGTACACTGTTACAAAAGACACATTTCTAAGGTTGGGAATAACTTTTCAAGTTTTAACGGGAGGCAGATAAAATTGATATCTAAATTAAAGCTTAGGTTCTCCCCTCTCGGAAAAACACAAAATCTTTGAATTTGGATAATGTCTTCATACCTTAAACGGCCTCCATGGACACTTACCCCCTGTAAAATACGGTCAACTTGCATGCGGTTTCACAGCAAACAATACAGCACTGTACACTGTTACAAAAGAAACATTTCTAAGGTTGGGAATAACTTTTCAAGTTTTACGGGAGGCAGATAAAATTGATATCTAAATTAAAGCTTAGGTTCTCCCTCTCGGAAAAACACAAAATCTTTGAATTTGGATAATGTCTTCATACCTTAAACGGCCTCCATGGACACTTACCCCCTGTAAAATACGGTCAACTTGCATGCGGTTTCACAGCAAACAATACAGCACTGTACACTGTTACGAAAGAAACATTTCTAAGGTTGGGAATAACTTTTCAAGTTTTACGGGAGGCAGATAAAATTGATATCTAAATTAAAGCTTAGGTTCTCCCTCTCGGAAAAACACAAAATCTTTGAATTTGGATAATGTCTTCATACCTTAAACGGCCTCCATGGACACTTACCCCCTGTAAAATACGGTCAACTTGCATGCGGTTTCACAGCAAACAATACAGCACTGTACACTGTTACGAAAGAAACATTTCTAAGGTTGGGAATAACTTTTCAAGTTTTTACGGGAGGCAGATAAAATTGATATCTAAATTAAAGCTTAGGTTCTCCCCTCTCGGAAAAACACAAAATCTTTGAATTTGGATAATGTCTTCATACCTTAAACGGCCTCCATGGACACTTACCCCCTGTAAAATACGGTCCACTTGCATGCGGTTTCACAGCAAACAATACAGCACTGTACACTGTTACGAAAGAAACATTTCTAAGGGTGGGAATAACTTTTAAAGTTTTACGGGAGTCAGATAAAATTGATATCTAAATAAAAGCTTAGGTTCTCCCCTCTCGGAAAAACACAAAATCTTTGAATTTGGATAATGTCTTCATACCTTAAACGGCCTCCATGGACACTTACCCCCTGTAAAATACGGTCCACTTGCATGCGGTTTCACAGCAAACAATACAGCACTGTACACTGTTACGAAAGAAACATTTCTAAGGTTGGGAATAACTTTTCAAGTTTTTACGGGAGGCAGATAAAATTGATATCTAAATTAAAGCTTAGGTTCACCCTCTCGGAAAAACACAAAATCTTTGAATTTGGATAATGTCTTCATACCTTAAACGGCCTCCATGGACACTTACCCCCTGTAAAATACGGTCAACTTGCATGCGGTTTCACAGCAAACAATACAGCACTGTACACTGTTACGAAAGAAACATTTCTAAGGTTGGGAATAACTTTTCAAGTTTTTACGGGAGGCAGATAAAATTGATATCTAAATTAAAGCTTAGGTTCTCCCCTCTCGGAAAAACACAAAATCTTTGAATTTGGATAATGTCTTCATACCTTAAACGGCCTCCATGGACACTTACCCCCCTGTAAAATACGGTCAACTTGCATGCGGTTTCACAGCAAACAATACAGCACTGTACACTGTTACGAAAGAAACATTTCTAAGGTTGGGAATAACTTTTCAAGTTTTTACGGGAGGCAGATAAAATTGATATCTAAATTAAAGCTTAGGTTCTCCCCTCTCGGAAAAACACAAAATCTTTGAATTTGGATAATGTCTTCATACCTTAAACGGCCTCCATGGACACTTACCCCCTGTAAAATACGGTCAACTTGCATGCGGTTTCACAGCAAACAATACAGCACTGTACACTGTTACAAAAAAAAACATTTCTATGGTTGGGAATAACTTTTAAAGTTTTACGGAGGCAGATAAAATTGATATCTAAATTAAAGCTTAGGTTCTCCCCTCTCGGAAAAACACAAAATCTTTGAATTTGGATAATGTCTTCATACCTTAAACGGCCTCCATGGACACTTACCCCCTGTAAAATACGGTCAACTTGCATGCGGTTTCACAGCAAACAATACAGCACTGTACACTGTTACGAAAGAAACATTTCTAAGGTTGGGAATAACTTTTCAAGTTTTACGGGAGGCAGATAAAATTGATATCTAAATTAAAGCTTAGGTTCTCCCTCTCGGAAAAACACAAAATCTTTGAATTTGGATAATGTCTTCATACCTTAAACGGCCTCCATGGACACTTACCCCCTGTAAAATACGGTCAACTTGCATGCGGTTTCACAGCAAACAATACAGCACTGTACACTGTTAAGAAAGAAACATTTCTAAGGTTGGGAATAACTTTTCAAGTTTTTACGGGAGGCAGATAAAATTGATATCTAAATTAAAGCTTAGGTTCTCCCCTCTCGGAAAAACACAAAATCTTTGAATTTGGATAATGTCTTCATACCTTAAACGGCCTCCATGGACACTTACCCCCTGTAAAATACGGTCAACTTGCATGCGGTTTCACAGCAAACAATACAGCACTGTACACTGTTACGAAAGAAACATTTCTAAGGTTGGGAATAACTTTTCAAGTTTTACGGGAGGCAGATAAAATTGATATCTAAATTAAAGCTTAGGTTCTCCCTCTCGGAAAAACACAAAATCTTTGAATTTGGATAATGTCTTCATACCTTAAACGGCCTCCATGGACACTTACCCCCTGTAAAATACGGTCCAACTTGCATGCGGTTTCACAGCAAACAATACAGCACTGTACACTGTTACAGAAAGAAACATTTCTAAGGTTGGGAATAACTTTTCAAGTTTTACGGGAGGCAGATAAAATTGATATCTAAATTAAAGCTTAGGTTCTCCCCTCTCGGAAAAACACAAAATCTTTGAATTTGGATAATGTCTTCATACCTTAAACGGCCTCCATGGACACTTACCCCCTGTAAAATACGGTCAACTTGCATGCGGTTTCACAGCAAACAATACAGCACTGTACACTGTTACGAAAGAAACATTTCTAAGGTTGGGAATAACTTTTCAAGTTTTTACGGGAGGCAGATAAAATTGATATCTAAATTAAAGCTTAGGTTCTCCCCTCTCGGAAAAACACAAAATCTTTGAATTTGGATAATGTCTTCATACCTTAAACGGCCTCCATGGACACTTACCCCCCTGTAAAATACGGTCAACTTGCATGCGGTTTCACAGCAAACAATACAGCACTGTACACTGTTACGAAAGAAACATTTCTAAGGTTGGGAATAACTTTTCAAGTTTTTACGGGAGGCAGATAAAATTGATATCTAAATTAAAGCTTAGGTTCCCCCTCTCGGAAAAACACAAAATCTTTGAATTTGGATAATGTCTTCATACCTTAAACGGCCTCCATGGACACTTACCCCCTGTAAAATACGGTCAACTTGCATGCGGTTTCACAGCAAACAATACAGCACTGTACACTGTTAAGAAAGAAACATTTCTAAGGTTGGGAATAACTTTTCAAGTTTTTACGGGAGGCAGATAAAATTGATATCTAAATTAAAGCTTAGGTTCTCCCCTCTCGGAAAAACACAAAATCTTTGAATTTGGATAATGTCTTCATACCTTAAACGGCCTCCATGGACACTTACCCCCTGTAAAATACGGTCAACTTGCATGCGGTTTCACAGCAAACAATACAGCACTGTACACTGTTACGAAAGAAACATTTCTAAGGTTGGGAATAACTTTTCAAGTTTTTACGGGAGGCAGATAAAATTGATATCTAAATTAAAGCTTAGGTTCACCCTCTCGGAAAAACACAAAATCTTTGAATTTGGATAATGTCTTCATACCTTAAACGGCCTCCATGGACACTTACCCCCTGTAAAATACGGTCAACTTGCATGCGGTTTCACAGCAAACAATACAGCACTGTACACTGTTACAAAAGAAACATTTCTAAGGTTGGGAATAACTTTTCAAGTTTTACGGGAGGCAGATAAAATTGATATCTAAATTAAAGCTTAGGTTCTCCCCTCTCGGAAAAACACAAAATCTTTGAATTTGGATAATGTCTTCATACCTTAAACGGCCTCCATGGACACTTACCCCCTGTAAAATACGGTCAACTTGCATGCGGTTTCACAGCAAACAATACAGCACTGTACACTGTTACAAAAGAAACATTTCTAAGGTTGGGAATAACTTTTCAAGTTTTACGGGAGGCAGATAAAATTAATATCTAAATTAAAAGCTTAGGTTCTCCCTCTCGGAAAAACACAAAATCTTTGAATTTGGATAATGTCTTCATACCTTAAACGGCCTCCATGGACACTTACCCCCTGTAAAATACGGTCAACTTGCATGCGGTTTCACAGCAAACAATACAGCACTGTACACTGTTACGAAAGAAACATTTCTAAGGTTGGGAATAACTTTTCAAGTTTTACGGGAGGCAGATAAAATTGATATCTAAATTAAAGCTTAGGTTCTCCCCTCTCGGAAAAACACAAAATCTTTGAATTTGGATAATGTCTTCATACCTTAAACGGCCTCCATGGACACTTACCCCCTGTAAAATACGGTCAACTTGCATGCGGTTTCACAGCAAACAATACAGCACTGTACACTGTTACAAAAAAAAACATTTCTAAGGTTGGGAATAACTTTTCAAGTTTTTACGGGAGGCAGATAAAATTGATATCTAAATTAAAGCTTAGGTTCTCCCCTCTCGGAAAAACACAAAATCTTTGAATTTGGATAATGTCTTCATACCTTAAACGGCCTCCATGGACACTTACCCCCTGTAAAATACGGTCAACTTGCATGCGGTTTCACAGCAAACAATACAGCACTGTACACTGTTACAAAAGAAACATTTCTAAGGTTGGGAATAACTTTTCAAGTTTTACGGGAGGCAGATAAAATTGATATCTAAATTAAAGCTTAGGTTCTCCCCTCTCGGAAAAACACAAAATCTTTGAATTTGGATAATGTCTTCATACCTTAAACGGCCTCCATGGACACTTACCCCCTGTAAAATACGGTCAACTTGCATGCGGTTTCACAGCAAACAATACAGCACTGTACACTGTTACGAAAGAAACATTTCTAAGGTTGGGAATAACTTTTCAAGTTTTTACGGGAGGCAGATAAAATTGATATCTAAATTAAAGCTTAGGTTCTCCCCTCTCGGAAAAACACAAAATCTTTGAATTTGGATAATGTCTTCATACCTTAAACGGCCTCCATGGACACTTACCCCCTGTAAAATACGGTCAACTTGCATGCGGTTTCACAGCAAACAATACAGCACTGTACACTGTTACAAAAAAAAACATTTCTACGGGTGGGAATAACTTTTAAATTTTTACGGGAGGAAGATAAAATTGATATCTAAATTAACGCTTAGGTTCTCCCCCTCGGAAAAACACAAAATCTTTGAATTTGGACAATGTCTTCATACCTTAAACGTCCTCCATGGACACTTACCCCCTGTAAAATACGGTCAACTTGCATGCGGTTTCACAGCAAACAATACAGCACTGTACACTGTTACGAAGAAACATTTCTAAGGTTGGGAATAACTTTTCAAGTTTTACGGGAGGCAGATAAAATTGATATCTAAATTAAAGCTTAGGTTCTCCCCTCTCGGAAAAACACAAAATCTTTGAATTTGGATAATGTCTTCATACCTTAAACGGCCTCCATGGACACTTACCCCCTGTAAAATACGGTCAACTTGCATGCGGTTTCACAGCAAACAATACAGCACTGTACACTGTTACGAAAGAAACATTTCTAAGGTTGGGAATAACTTTTCAAGTTTTTACGGGAGGCAGATAAAATTGATATCTAAATTAAAGCTTAGGTTCTCTTCTCTCGGAAAAACACAAAATCTTTGAATTTGGATAATGTCTTCATACCTTAAACGGCCTCCATGGACACTTACCCCCTGTAAAATACGGTCAACTTGCATGCGGTTTCACAGCAAACAATACAGCACTGTACACTGTTACGAAAGAAACATTTCTAAGGTTGGGAATAACTTTTCAAGTTTTTACGGGAGGCAGATAAAATTGATATCTAAATTAAAGCTTAGGTTCTCCCCTCTCGGAAAAACACAAAATCTTTGAATTTGGATAATGTCTTCATACCTTAAACGGCCTCCATGGACACTTACCCCCTGTAAAATACGGTCAACTTGCATGCGGTTTCACAGCAAACAATACAGCACTGTACACTGTTACAAAAAAAAACATTTCTAAGGTTGGGAATAACTTTTCAAGTTTTTAAACGAGGCAGATAAAATTGATATCTAAATTAAAGCTTAGGTTCTCCCCTCTCGGAAAAACACAAAATCTTTGAATTTGGATAATGTCTTCATACCTTAAACGGCCTCCATGGACACTTACCCCCTGTAAAATACGGTCAACTTGCATGCGGTTTCACAGCAAACAATACAGCACTGTACACTGTTACGAAAGAAACATTTCTAAGGTTGGGAATAACTTTTCAAGTTTTACGGGAGGCAGATAAAATTGATATCTAAATTAAAGCTTAGGTTCTCCCCTCTCGGAAAAACACAAAATCTTTGAATTTGGATAATGTCTTCATACCTTAAACGGCCTCCATGGACACTTACCCCCTGTAAAATACGGTCAACTTGCATGCGGTTTCACAGCAAACAATACAGCACTGTACACTGTTACGAAAGAAACATTTCTAAGGTTGGGAATAACTTTTCAAGTTTTTACGGGAGGCAGATAAAATTGATATCTAAATTAAAGCTTAGGTTCTCCCCTCTCGGAAAAACACAAAATCTTTGAATTTGGATAATGTCTTCATACCTTAAACGGCCTCCATGGACACTTACCCCCTGTAAAATACGGTCAACTTGCATGCGGTTTCACAGCAAACAATACAGCACTGTACACTGTTACGAAAGAAACATTTCTAAGGTTGGGAATAACTTTTCAAGTTTTACGGGAGGCAGATAAAATTGATATCTAAATTAAAGCTTAGGTTCTCCCCCTCGGAAAAACACAAAATCTTTGAATTTGGATAATGTCTTCATACCTTAAACGGCCTCCATGGACACTTACCCCCTGTAAAATACGGTCAACTTGCATGCGGTTTCACAGCAAACAATACAGCACTGTACACTGTTACGAAAGAAACATTTCTAAGGTTGGGAATAACTTTTCAAGTTTTACGGGAGGCAGATAAAATTGATATCTAAATTAAAGCTTAGGTTCTCCCCTCTCGGAAAAACACAAAATCTTTGAATTTGGATAATGTCTTCATACCTTAAACGGCCTCCATGGACACTTACCCCCTGTAAAATACGGTCAACTTGCATGCGGTTTCACAGCAAACAATACAGCACTGTACACTGTTACGAAAGAAACATTTCTAAGGTTGGGAATAACTTTTCAGGTTTTACGGGAGGCAGATAAAATTGATATCTAAATTAAAGCTTAGGTTCTCCCCTCTCGGAAAAACACAAAATCTTTGAATTTGGATAATGTCTTCATACCTTAAACGGCCTCCATGGACACTTACCCCCTGTAAAATACGGTCAACTTGCATGCGGTTTCACAGCAAACAATACAGCACTGTACACTGTTACGAAAGAAACATTTCTAAGGTTGGGAATAACTTTTCAAGTTTTACGGGAGGCAGATAAAATTGATATCTAAATTAAAGCTTAGGTTCTCCCCTCTCGGAAAACACAAAATCTTTGAATTTGGATAATGTCTTCATACCTTAAACGGCCTCCATGGACACTTACCCCCTGTAATATACGGTCAACTTGCATGCGGTTTCACAGCAAACAATACAGCACTGTACACTGTTACGAAAGAAACATTTCTAAGGTTGGGAATAACTTTTCAAGTTTTTACAGGAGGCAGATAAAATTGATATCTAAATTAAAGCTTAGGTTCTCCCCTCTCGGAAAAACACAAAATCTTTGAATTTGGATAATGTCTTCATACCTTAAACGGCCTCCATGGACACTCCCATTTAAATACGGTCAACTTGCATGCGGTTTCACAGCAAACAATACAGCACTGTACACTGTTACAGAAAGAAACATTTCTAAGGTTGGGAATAACTTTTCAAGTTTTAACGGGAGGCAGATAAAATTGATATCTAAATTAAAGCTTAGGTTCTCCCCTCTCGGAAAAACACAAAATCTTTGAATTTGGATAATGTCTTCATACCTTAAACGGCCTCCATGGACACTTACCCCCTGTAAAATACGGTCAACTTGCATGCGGTTTCACAGCAAACAATACAGCACTGTACACTGTTACGAAAGAAACATTTCTAAGGTTGGGAATAACTTTTCAAGTTTTTACGGGAGGCAGATAAAATTGATATCTAAATTAAAGCTTAGGTTCTCTCCTCTCGGAAAAACACAAAATCTTTGAATTTGGATAATGTCTTCATACCTTAAACGGCCTCCATGGACACTATCCCCCCTGTTAAATACGGTCAACTTGCATGCGGTTTCACAGCAAACAATACAGCACTGTACACTGTTACGAAAGAAACATTTCTAAGGTTGGGAATAACTTTTCAAGTTTTACGGGAGGCAGATAAAATTGATATCTAAATTAAAGCTTAGGTTCTCCCCTCTCGGAAAAACACAAAATCTTTGAATTTGGATAATGTCTTCATACCTTAAACGGCCTCCATGGACACTTACCCCCTGTAAAATACGGTCAACTTGCATGCGGTTTCACAGCAAACAATACAGCACTGTACACTGTTACGAAAGAAACATTTCTAAGGTTGGGAATAACTTTTCAAGTTTTACGGGAGGCAGATAAAATTGATATCTAAATTAAAGCTTAGGTTCTCCCCTCTCGGAAAAACACAAAATCTTTGAATTTGGATAATGTCTTCATACCTTAAACGGCCTCCATGGACACTTACCCCCTGTAAAATACGGTCAACTTGCATGCGGTTTCACAGCAAACAATACAGCACTGTACACTGTTACGAAAGAAACATTTCTAAGGTTGGGAATAACTTTTCAAGTTCTCGACGCAGGCAGATAAAATTGATATCTAAATTAAAGCTTAGGTTCTCCCCTCTCGGAAAAACACAAAATCTTTGAATTTGGATAATGTCTTCATACCTTAAACGGCCTCCATGGACACTTACCCCCTGTAAAATACGGTCAACTTGCATGCGGTTTCACAGCAAACAATACAGCACTGTACACTGTTACAAAAGAAACATTTCTAAGGTTGGGAATAACTTTTCAAGTTTTACAGGAGGCAGATAAAATTGATATCTAAATTAAAGCTTAGGTTCTCCCCTCTCGGAAAAACACAAAATCTTTGAATTTGGATAATGTCTTCATACCTTAAACGGCCTCCATGGACACTTACCCCCCTGTAAAATACGGTCAACTTGCATGCGGTTTCACAGCAAACAATACAGCACTGTACACTGTTACGAAATGAAACATTTCTAAGGTTGGGAATAACTTTTCAAGTTTTTACGGGAGGCAGATAAAATTGATATCTAAATTAAAGCTTAGGTTCTCCCCTCTCGGAAAAACACAAAATCTTTGAATTTGGATAATGTCTTCATACCTTAAACGGCCTCCATGGACACTTACCCCCTGTAAAATACGGTCAACTTGCATGCGGTTTCACAGCAAACAATACAGCACTGTACACTGTTACGAAAGAAACATTTCTAAGGTTGGGAATAACTTTTCAAGTTTTACGGGAGGCAGATAAAATTGATATCTAAATTAAAGCTTAGGTTCTCCCCTCTCGGAAAAACACAAAATCTTTGAATTTGGATAATGTCTTCATACCTTAAACGGCCTCCATGGACACTTACCCCCTGTAAAATACGGTCAACTTGCATGCGGTTTCACAGCAAACAATACAGCACTGTACACTGTTACGAAAGAAACATTTCTAAGGTTGGGAATAACTTTTCAAGTTTTTACGGGAGGCAGATAAAATTGATATCTAAATTAAAGCTTAGGTTCTCCCCTCTCGGAAAAACACAAAATCTTTGAATTTGGATAATGTCTTCATACCTTAAACGGCCTCCATGGACACTTACCCCCTGTAAAATACGGTCAACTTGCATGCGGTTTCACAGCAAACAATACAGCACTGTACACTGTTACAAAAAAAAACATTTCTAAGGTTGGGAATAACTTTTCATGTTTTACGGGAGGCAGATAAAATTGATATCTAAATTAAAGCTTAGGTTCTCCCCTCTCGGAAAAACACAAAATCTTTGAATTTGGATAATGTCTTCATACCTTAAACGGCCTCCATGGACACTTACCCCCTGTAAAATACGGTCAACTTGCATGCGGTTTCACAGCAAACAATACAGCACTGTACACTGTTACGAAAGAAACATTTCTAAGGTTGGGAATAACTTTTCAAGTTTTTACGGGAGGCAGATAAAATTGATATCTAAATTAAAGCTTAGGTTCTCCCCTCGGAAAAACACAAAATCTTTGAATTTGGATAATGTCTTCATACCTTAAACGGCCTCCATGGACACTTACCCCCTGTAAAATACGGTCAACTTGCATGCGGTTTCACAGCAAACAATACAGCACTGTACACTGTTACGAAGAAACATTTCTAAGGTTGGGAATAACTTTTCAAGTTTTACGGGAGGCAGATAAAATTGATATCTAAATTAAAAGCTTAGGTTCTCCCTCTCGGAAAAACACAAAATCTTTGAATTTGGATAATGTCTTCATACCTTAAACGGCCTCCATGGACACTTACCCCCTGTAAAATACGGTCAACTTGCATGCGGTTTCACAGCAAACAATACAGCACTGTACACTGTTACGAAAGAAACATTTCTAAGGTTGGGAATAACTTTTCAAGTTTTACGGGAGGCAGATAAAATTGATATCTAAATTAAAGCTTAGGTTCTCCCCTCTCGGAAAAACACAAAATCTTTGAATTTGGATAATGTCTTCATACCTTAAACGGCCTCCATGGACACTTACCCCCTGTAAAATACGGTCAACTTGCATGCGGTTTCACAGCAAACAATACAGCACTGTACACTGTTACAGAAAGAAACATTTCTAAGGTTGGGAATAACTTTTCAAGTTTTACGGGAGGCAGATAAAATTGATATCTAAATTAAAGCTTAGGTTCTCCCTTCTCGGAAAAACACAAAATCTTTGAATTTGGATAATGTCTTCATACCTTAAACGGCCTCCATGGACACTTACCCCCTGTAAAATACGGTCAACTTGCATGCGGTTTCACAGCAAACAATACAGCACTGTACACTGTTACGAAAGAAACATTTCTAAGGTTGGGAATAACTTTTCAAGTTTTTACGGGAGGCAGATAAAATTGATATCTAAATTAAAGCTTAGGTTCTCCCCTCTCGGAAAAACACAAAATCTTTGAATTTGGATAATGTCTTCATACCTTAAACAGCCTCCATGGACACTTACCCCCTGTAAAATACGGTCAACTTGCATGCGGTTTCACAGCAAACAATACAGCACTGTACACTGTTACGAAAGAAACATTTCTAAGGTTGGGAATAACTTTTCAAGTTTTACGGGAGGCAGATAAAATTGATATCTAAATTAAAGCTTAGGTTCTCCCCTCTCGGAAAAACACAAAATCTTTGAATTTGGATAATGTCTTCATACCTTAAACGGCCTCCATGGACACTTACCCCCTGTAAAATACGGTCAACTTGCATGCGGTTTCACAGCAAACAATACAGCACTGTACACTGTTAAGAAAGAAACATTTCTAAGGTTGGGAATAACTTTTCAAGTTTTACACGGAGGCAGATAAAATTGATATCTAAATTAAAGCTTAGGTTCTCCCCTCTCGGAAAAACACAAAATCTTTGAATTTGGATAATGTCTTCATACCTTAAACGGCCTCCATGGACACTTACCCCCTGTAAAATACGGTCAACTTGCATGCGGTTTCACAATAAACATATACAGCACTGTACACTGTTACGAAAGAAACATTTCTAAGGTTGGGAATAACTTTTCAAGTTTTACGGGAGGCAGATAAAATTGATATCTAAATTAAAGCTTAGGTTCTCCCCTCTCGGAAAAACACAAAATCTTTGAATTTGGATAATGTCTTCATACCTTAAACGGCCTCCATGGACACTTACCCCCTGTAAAATACGGTCAACTTGCATGCGGTTTCACAGCAAACAATACAGCACTGTACACTGTTACGAAAGAAACATTTCTAAGGTTGGGAATAACTTTTCAAGTTTTACGGGAGGCAGATAAAATTGATATCTAAATTAAAGCTTAGGTTCTCCCCCTCGGAAAAACACAAAATCTTTGAATTTGGATAATGTCTTCATACCTTAAACGGCCTCCATGGACACTTACCCCCTGTAAAATACGGTCCAACTTGCATGCGGTTTCACAGCAATACAATACAGCACTGTACACTGTTACAGAAAGAAACATTTCTAAGGTTGGGAATAACTTTTCAAGTTTTACGGGAGGCAGATAAAATTGATATCTAAATTAAAGCTTAGGTTCTCCCCTCTCGGAAAAACACAAAATCTTTGAATTTGGATAATGTCTTCATACCTTAAACGGCCTCCATGGACACTTACCCCCTGTAAAATACGGTCAACTTGCATGCGGTTTCACAGCAAACAATACAGCACTGTACACTGTTACGAAAGAAACATTTCTAAGGTTGGGAATAACTTTTCAAGTTTTTACAGGAGGCAGATAAAATTGATATCTAAATTAAAGCTTAGGTTCTCCCCTCTCGGAAAAACACAAAATCTTTGAATTTGGATAATGTCTTCATACCTTAAACGGCCTCCATGGACACTTACCCCCCTGTAAAATACGGTCAACTTGCATGCGGTTTCACAGCAAACAATACAGCACTGTACACTGTTACGAAATGAAACATTTCTAAGGTTGGGAATAACTTTTCAAGTTTTTACGGGAGGCAGATAAAATTGATATCTAAATTAAAGCTTAGGTTCTCCCCTCTCGGAAAAACACAAAATCTTTGAATTTGGATAATGTCTTCATACCTTAAACGGCCTCCATGGACACTTACCCCCTGTAAAATACGGTCAACTTGCATGCGGTTTCACAGCAAACAATACAGCACTGTACACTGTTAAGAAAGAAACATTTCTAAGGTTGGGAATAACTTTTCAAGTTTTTACGGGAGGCAGATAAAATTGATATCTAAATTAAAGCTTAGGTTCCCCCTCTCGGAAAAACACAAAATCTTTGAATTTGGATAATGTCTTCATACCTTAAACGGCCTCCATGGACACTTACCCCCTGTAAAATACGGTCAACTTGCATGCGGTTTCACAGCAAACAATACAGCACTGTACACTGTTACGAAAGAAACATTTCTAAGGTTGGGAATAACTTTTCAAGTTTTACGGGAGGCAGATAAAATTGATATCTAAATTAAAGCTTAGGTTCTCCCCTCTCGGAAAAACACAAAATCTTTGAATTTGGATAATGTCTTCATACCTTAAACGGCCTCCATGGACACTTACCCCCTGTAAAATACGGTCAACTTGCATGCGGTTTCACAGCAAACAATACAGCACTGTACACTGTTACGAAAGAAACATTTCTAAGGTTGGGAATAACTTTTCAAGTTTACGGGAGGCAGATAAAATTGATATCTAAATTAAAGCTTAGGTTCTCCCTCTCGGAAAAACACAAAATCTTTGAATTTGGATAATGTCTTCATACCTTAAACGGCCTCCATGGACACTTACCCCCCTGTAAAATACGGTCAACTTGCATGCGGTTTCACAGCAAACAATACAGCACTGTACACTGTTACGAAAGAAACATTTCTAAGGTTGGGAATAACTTTTCAAGTTTTTACAGGAGGCAGATAAAATTGATATCTAAATTAAAGCTTAGGTTCTCCCCTCTCGGAAAAACACAAAATCTTTGAATTTGGATAATGTCTTCATACCTTAAACGGCCTCCATGGACACTTACCCCCCTGTAAAATACGGTCAACTTGCATGCGGTTTCACAGCAAACAATACAGCACTGTACACTGTAAGGTTGGGAATAACTTTTCAATTTTTACGGGAGGCAGATAAAATTGATATCTAAATTAAAGCTTAGGTTCTCCCCTCTCGGAAAAACACAAAATCTTTGAATTTGGATAATGTCTTCATACCTTAAACGGCCTCCATGGACACTTACCCCCTGTAAAATACGGTCAACTTGCATGCGGTTTCACAGCAAACAATACAGCACTGTACACTGTTACAAAAGAAACATTTCTAAGGTTGGGAATAACTTTTCAAGTTTTCTAGGGAGGAAGATAAAATTGATATCTAAATTAAAGCTTAGGTTCTCCCCTCTCGGAAAAACACAAAATCTTTGAATTTGGATAATGTCTTCATACCTTAAACGGCCTCCATGGACACTTACCCCCTGTAAAATACGGTCCAACTTGCATGCGGTTTCACAGCAAACAATACAGCACTGTACACTGTTACAGAAAGAAACATTTCTAAGGTTGGGAATAACTTTTCAAGTTTTACGGAGGCAGATAAAATTGATATCTAAATTAAAACTTAGGTTCTCCCCTCTCGGAAAAACACAAAATCTTTGAATTTGGATAATGTCTTCATACCTTAAACGGCCTCCATGGACACTTACCCCCTGTAAAATACGGTCCACTTGCATGCGGTTTCACAGCAAACAATACAGCACTGTACACTGTTACGAAGGAAACATTTCTATGGTTAGGAATAACTTTTAAAGTTTTCAACGGAGGCAGATAAAATTGATATCTAAATTAAAGCT
This sequence comes from Zoroaster sp. YZ-2022, assembly GCA_029582265.1. Classification (NCBI taxonomy): domain Eukaryota; kingdom Metazoa; phylum Echinodermata; class Asteroidea; order Forcipulatida; family Zoroasteridae; genus Zoroaster; species Zoroaster sp. YZ-2022. The sequence continues at coordinate 24,498,183 of CM055831.1, forward strand.
TAGGTTCTCCCCTCTCGGAAAAACACAAAATCTTTGAATTTGGATAATGTCTTCATACCTTAAACGGCCTCCATGGACACTTACCCCCTGTAAAATACGGTCAACTTGCATGCGGTTTCACAGCAAACAATACAGCACTGTACACTGTTACAGAAAGAAACATTTCTAAGGTTGGGAATAACTTTTCAAGTTTTACGGGAGGCAGATAAAATTGATATCTAAATTAAGCAGGTTCTCCCTCTCGAAAAAACACAAAATCTTTGAATTTGGATAATGTCTTCATACATAAACGGCCTCCATGGACACCCCTGTAAAATACGGTCAACTTGCATGCGGTTTCACAGCAAACAATACAGCACTGTACACTGTTACGAAAACATTTCTAAGGTTAGGAATAACTTTTCAAGTTTTACGGGAGGCAGATAAAATTGATATCTAAATTAAAAGCTTAGGTTCTCCTCTCGGAAAACACAAAATCTCTTGAATTTGGATAATGTCTTCATACCTTAAACTTGGCCTCCATGGACCCTTACCCCCTGTAAAATACGGTCAACTTGCATGCGGTTTCACAGCAAACAATACAGCACTGTACACTGTTACAGAAAGAAACATTTCTAAGGTTGGGAATAACTTTTCAAGTTTTTTGGGAGGCAGATAAATTGATATCTAAATTAAAAGCTTGGTTCTCCCCTCTCAGAAAACACAAAATCTTTGAATTTGGATAATGTCTTCATACCTTAAACAGCCTCCATGGACACTTACCCCCTGTAAATACAGGTCAACTTACATGCGGTTCACAGCAAACAATACAACCACTGCACTGTTACAGAAGAACATTTCTAAGGTTAGAATAACTTTTCAAGTTTTACGGGAGGCAGATAAAATTGATATCTAAATTAAAGCTTAGTTCTCCCTCTCGGAAAAACACAAAATCTTTGAATTTGGATAATGTCTTCATACCTTAAACGGCCTCCATGGACAGTTACCCCCTGTAAATACGGTCAACTTGCATGCGGTTTCACAGCAAACAATACAGCACTGTACACTGTTACGAAAAACATTTCTAAGGTTGGGAATAACTTTTCAAGTTTTTACGGGAGGCAGATAAAATTGATATCTAAATTAAGCTTAGGTTCTCCCTCTCGGAAAACACAAAAAATTTGAATTTGGATAATGTCTTCATACCTTTAACTGCCTACATGTACACTTACCAACTGTAAAATACGGTCAACTTGCATGCGGTTTCACAGCAAACAATACAAAACTGTACACTGTTACGAAAGAAACATTTCTAGGTTAGAATAACTTTTCAAGTTTTTACAGGAGGCAGATAAAATTGATATCTAAATTAAAGCTTAGGTTCTCCTCTCGGAAAACACAAAATCTTTGAATTTGGATAATGTCTTCATACCTTAAACAGCCTCCATGGACACTTACCCCCTGTAAAATACGGTCAACTTGCATGCGGTTTCACGCAAACAATACAGCACTGTACACTGTTACGAAAAACATTTCTAAGGTTGGAATAACTTTTCAAGTTTTACGGGAGGCAGATAAAATTGATATCTAAATTAAAAGCTTAGGTTCTCCCTCTCGGAAAACACAAAATCTTTGAATTTGGATAATGTCTTCATACCTTAAACGGCCTCCATGGACACTTACCCCCTGTAAAAATACGGTCCAACTTGCATGCGGTTTCACAGCAAACAATACAGCACTGTACACTGTTACGAGAAAAACATTTCTAAGGTTGGGAATAACTTTTCAAGTTTTACAGGAGGCAGATAAAATTGATATCTAAATTAAAGCTTGGTTCTCCCTCTCGGAAAAACACAAAAGCTTTGAATTTGGATAATGTCTTCATACCTTAAACAGCCTCCATGGACACACTTACCCCCTGTAAAATACGGTCAACTTGCATGCGGTTTCTGACAAACAATACAGCACTGTACACTGTTACGAAGAAACATTTCTAAGGTTGGGAATAACTTTTCAAGTTTTACGGGAGGCAGATAAAATTGATATCTGAAATTAAAGCTTAGGTTCTCCCTCTCAGAAAAACACAAAATCTTTGAATTTGGATAATGTCTTCATACCTTAAACGGCCTCCATGGACACTTACCCCCTGTAAAATACGGTCAACTTGCATGCGGTTTCACAGCAAACAATACAACACTGTACACTGTTACGAAAGAAAC
>CM055831.1:24500880-24535785 GCA_029582265.1 Zoroaster sp. YZ-2022
GTTGAATGCTCATAACCGGTTGACCAGCTATGATTGTTTACATGTTGCTCGGTGTTCCCCCATTTTTAAAACATTATTCTTAACATGGCTTATCTTCCCCCGGCTTATCAATCAATCATGTGTCTAGGCGGCACCACTAAGGCCCTGATTTGTTTTGAAGCCCTTTAGACTTTTGGCAGTCTGTGACATCTGTTTTTTTCCGTGGTGGAAGGATTAGGCGGATTTTCAGAGCCAGCTGTATTACTTAGCCCTTTCAAAAAACAGGCCTCATGTAACTTTCTAGGCTGTAATTCACCAAACAAATATTGAATTTCCCCAAATCATCCGAGACTTTGAAGGTGTTGGTTAAAAAAGAATGAAATAGCTTTTATGACCAGGTTTATTAAGTTTTCCCCAATATTTAAAAAAGTAGTCTCGGGGGCGTGCAAAATATTTCCAGACGCACCTAAGGGTTAACAAGAGAACAGATCTAGAGTTCATACCTCAGCATGCAGAGATTCAAATGTAGTAGTCAATGTTATCATTTGTACAGTGACAGATTTGTAAAAGAATAATTAGCCCCTGTGATTTTTTGAAGCATAAAATTCGAATCGATTCATCAAAGATAAATCAGTTCAAGATGATAAAATGCAACGCCTAGAACATACAGGCACCAAATGCGACTGGTTTGCGCATCGAGTGCATGAAGCACGGAGTGCTGTAGAACGATGTTATGAAGGGCGCCCCCATTTATTAGTCAGGGTGTTCACAGTATGAGTCCAGTTGCATTTATTCAAGAAACGTTGAGTTCAGAAATGAGCAAGAAGATGCTCAGTGGGGAATTTATTAAAAGAAGAAAGAAGGCGATGACGATTGATCTCCAATATGATAAATCCACATAAGAGAAAGATGGATAAGAGAGTTCATGATGAGTAACTGATGGTGAATTATTTAGGAACATCTTTTGGGAAGAAACGATAACAATTAATAGTAACTTTTTAAGAAAATCAGCAAATGCAAAGCCCTTTTCAAAACGATGGACTGATTAGTAAGCGTAATAATAACGATTTACAAAAAGGCGCCAAACTGGGAAAAATTTTTAATGCAGCGTGGTGAAGAGTGAGCAAATCAAATGTCAGCTGCCTGGTAGATTTGTACCTCGCCAGGAGGCATCATTCATTCGATGAGTTTAGTAGAGAAGAGCTGAAAGACAAGAGCTAACGTAAAAAAAGAACGGTCAGAAATCAGATCGAGCAGATGGATAGAACAAAAATCATGGTGGAAAACCCCAACCGGGAACTGAAATTATCGGGCCCGTGTAAGATGAGCTTCCCACAGGGAAACGTTTACTATCGCAGCATATGCTGCGAATAACGTCACCTCAAAAATAAGTCTATTGCTGAGTTTTGTACACGCTGTAATTTGAGATTGTGAGTCAGTAGGCCAAGAAGAAGACTGTTGAAAAAATCACTAATCTTCCGCTTTCTTCTTTCACCAAATTTTTCACCTGTACTTTATCTAATAAAAATATATAAGAGAAGTACGTTTGTTGGTTACAAACGAAATGTGTTTGGTTTGATTTGACAAAGTCGGAAAGTAAAACATTTAAAGTCGTTGATGTAAAAATTTTCAGGCTTTTTAGTGGAACTGTTTTTCATTGTCCACGGATGATATCCATGAACGGATAAAGAAGAAAATAAACAAATGAATCAAATTGGTGCGTATTCATGGCTATCTCGAACTCAGAACTTTCGAACTCACCACTGGACCATGGAGCCCGTAATGTTGTAGTAAATCCAGTCGATAAGTGTGAAATATTACAAGAAGAGCAACAAATTGCTGCGGTCAGTTCATGCCCGGGTCCCGAACTAAGGACATTACGCTTAACCGTCTGAAGACTTCACCACCTAGAGCATGGCTTCCATAACGTAAAAAGAAATTCACTGATTATTGTGCCCATGTCTGTAAGTCAGTAAGGTATTACTTGCGATGAGAGCCGTGAACGGAATTTTTTTTAGAAAACCAATAAAATTATTGTGGTTGTTCACGACTGATCTCGAACTGTCACTTTTTAATTAGCAGTCGACGATTAACGACTGGACCACAGAAGGGCCTTACTAAATACACATAAATCCAGTCGAGTTATAGTGTTTTTACGTTTCCCTTGTTTTAACCCATTAGAAGGAAACGATGGATACATTTTACCGTTACAAGTTTGAACCTCATTTCGTTAGGGAGTTATAGGCTGTTTCATCAGGTATTTGGGTATGTGCCATGAAACACCTTTGTTTTTGTACGTTTTTTTAGGTGTTCGGATGTGCCCGAAACACCACTCTTCTTCTTCTTCTTCTTCTTCTTTTTCTTCTTCTTCTTCTTCTTCTTCTTCTTCTTCTTCTTCTTCTTCTTCTTTCACGGGGCAAGGGTTTTTTTGAGCCCCGGAATTTTAGTTTTTCTACTATTTAATACCCCTAATGGAAAGTTTTTATACTATTGTTATTTATCCCCAAAGGTTACCCAGGCCCCCCTAATTGTGGGTTTATTGCCCTTTTCCCCTGTTTTTAACGTCTTTTTTTTGGTATTTTGTATATATTTGGGGTTTTGTTTCCAACCACCCAAACCCGCAACCCATCACAAAAGGGGGGTCAGGACGACTGCCCCCGGCAAAAGGGTTCCTTTTTTGACCCCATTGTTCCAAGGGCCGCGCCTAAAGGGAACAATGGGTGTTTTTTCAGCCGACCAGTGTCTCCGTCAACGAAACACATCGACGCCATGATTAAAAACACTGGCTTCGCAGGTATATCCCGGCGCCCAAAATTTCCCCGGGGCCGGGTTCATTCTTTTCGGAGGCAGGCCCCGATGTTTAAAAGTGGTTTTTTTTTAAAAGGGGAAACCCCCCTGGGGGGTTGAAAAACTGCCCGCCTACAATACGTCTCAATTTGAATGTCTATACGGAAACCCGATTATGTACTGGTAAATCAATTTTCGTTTTTCTGCAAAGTCGTCTCACGGGTAAAGCCCCCCCCCGGGGTTCCCAAAAAGGAAAACTCCCACTTTTTGTCCTTCAGAAGACAGATTATGTATTTTTATGCCCCAGAAAAAACCACCCCCCCGATTTATAACTTTCCCAGCACTCGGGAAAACCCCATGTTTAATCTCAACTAAAAATCTACCAAAAATGTTTCAATTGGGGTCGGGGGATGTTTTCCCCGGGAGAAATTTGGACAAGACAATGAGCCAATTCCTCAACCCAACCCCTGTTTTTGCACATAAGAAATTGATCCCAAACATCCTGCCAAAAACACAAACTCACGATCGCCCCAAAAACCCTGAAAAACCCCACTGACAAATCCCCCTTTTCTACCATTTCCCCACCCCCCCAAAACCTCTACCAGCTCCCACCCCCCTTTTCCCCTTTTATCCCCCCCAAATTCCTTCCCTACCCACATTCCTCCCATCTCATGCCCCTCCCCCTTCCCCCTTCAACCCCCTAAACGTCGGGGGGAACCCCCCCCTGTACCCCCCTTTCGGACGTGTTTAAACGAAAAATCACCCTCCAACTCCTAAAAAGCCAAACACCCCCCCAATTCCCCTAAAAGCACCCTCCCCCTAAAATGAAAAAATGCACATCGCCTCACCCATGCACTTTGGGCCCCTTCTGTTTCTCCCCCCTCAAACACCACACATACCATCACCCCATCTTCCCAAACCCCCCCACCCCCCGCCCCCATACCATCACCCCTACCACCCACCCCAAAAACCCCACCGAAACCCCAAACCCCCCGTAAAAAACCTTCCCACTCCAATCCGAACCCCTTTCCATCCCACCTCAAAGGGACCACCCTTCCCCCCCCAGCCAAAACCCCTCTCTAAAAAAATGACCCTAACCCCCTTTTCCCCCCAAAAAACCGATTAGAGGAAAATTTGAGGACGGCGACCCCCCCCCTTCGGAGAGACTCACAGAAAAGGGCCCCCGCCCTCCAGGCCAATTTTTTACTTTTCCCCGTTTTCTGCTAAGGGCAAGAACTTTTGATTGCCCGGAATTTACAGAGAACCAGGGGAAAACAACTAAAACCCCTTAAACCCCCAATTTCCGTTTTGCAGCAGCGATTGGTGAAACCTGAAGAAAACCCACAAAATAAAAATCCATTTATTCGATGTTTTTTTCATTACCCTTTGCATGACGCTTGTTGCTCAGCCTCAAAACAGGGGGGAGTCATTTAAAAAAAATGCCCATTAAAAATATGTTGAAAATTTTTGTAATTATCCACAAACAATCTTTTTTTCAAAACACTTTTCCCCTAATTTCCGGGAGCCCCTTTTGGGAAACCCAAACACCCCCCCCGGCCCCCTGGGCCCCCCCCGGTGGGGAGGGGACAACCCTGTTTTAAAAAACAAAAAAAGTTATTTTTCACAAACTTTTAATGGGCATATTTTTTTTAAAAAAATCAAGACTAATAACCCCCTTTTCTTTTTTTAAATTTTTTAAAATTCCTCAAACGAAAAACCCGTTTTAGTTTCCCACCCAAACCTTCCGCGAGCATTGTGCTCAACTTGCTGACGACGGGCCCCATCTTTCATCGGGGGGACTTAACCGCACGGAGGCCCCGTCGTCGACCGTCTGTTTTTAATGAGACGCCCCAAAGGGGCCCCCAGGCCCTCGCGACGCGGTGAGTGCACTGTCTTTGCGGGGATATTTTTGGGCAGTCTTAACCGGTTGTTCAAACATTTGATGGTTCAGAAATAATCTCGTCTCGTCTGGCTCATCCAGAGCCAGACTAAATTTTTTTGGACCAAAACTATTTTTTCGTCCTTTTTTCCCCAAAATCATCCCTTTTGCACCCTTTCTGACCATTCGCTATCTTTCAATTGAGCTGCCCTCTGCACCCAGGGGGGTAGCGCCTTTTGGGAAAACAGAAAACCCCCTTCTTTCCGAAAATGCTTATAACGAAATCATTTTTACAGGGGCCCAATTGGCAACATAAAAAAAATAATTTTCCCAAACCTTTTTTTTTTTGGGGAAATTCGAAGCCCCTTTTTAAAACTTTTACCTAAAATATTGTCAAAAAATTGCAAAAAAAGGAGGGATTATTTTGAACTAAACCCAAAAAAATTAAAAAAGTTAAAAACTGCGCCAGACCCTTGGTCTCAAGCCAAAGAGGTCCTTTTAAAAAAAGGGGAACATATTAAACGAAAATCTTAAAAAAAAGTCAAAGGGTTTCCCGTCAGATCGCGTTTTAAACACCAAATAAAACCCAATTTTCCACCACCCCCAATTTTTAACCTTAAAAAACAACCAATATCAAAATTTTATCAGAAAAAATACGACAGTCGGGGAAATCACCGAAACCCAATAGAAATAAAACCCACATACACCCCTTTTAAATAAAGACCGAAGTCGAGTACTGACGGGACGAGAGCCCCTTTTGATGAAATCCCCGAGGCCCCTTAATAGGCTTTTAACCTCAAGATGCGGAGGGAAACCTTTACTGCCCTCTGTCTCTTGAGGAACTTGACCTTGCTGTCGAGCAACTTGGCAAAAAATAATTTAAACCCCGGGCTTGATGGCCTTAAGGCCCCGAATTTTTTCCGGTTTTTCCAATTTTAAAATGACTTTTTCTGTCCTCAACTTTTTTTAAACCCCGGGGGCAAATTCATGTTTTTCTTCCCCGTGCTGTTATTACTTAATTCCCGGGAAGGGGAACCTTTGACATTGCAAATTGGGCCCGGCCCCTTCTTTAAAACAGACTATAAAATTTATGCCAGGTTGCTCGCCGCAGGCCCAAAAGTGCATTAAAGGTTTAACGAAGATCAAAAAAATTTTGGGCCCGGGGGGTTTATTTTGAACAACTGATCCGGGAAAATTATTTTGTACCGGGTCTCAACGATTTCCCCTTAGCAAATGATCAACCCCGACCAAAAAACCTTTTCCCAAAGTTGACCACTGCCTATCTTTTTAAACACGAGGGCCAAGGGGCCCGGGGGGTTTTTTCTGTCATTTAACCCGAACCCGTGGTTCCAGAGCCTTCAAGGGGTTCCCCCGACGTCGCCCTCTCTTTTTAGGGGGCATACGTCAGGGGTGCCCGCCGGACCCCGTTGATTAAACCCTTGAACCCCAAAAATTCTTTAAAATCGCGAGGGTTTAAACTTCCTGATACGGGAGATACTGCCGGTTTTTGCATACGGACGAGGTTTTGTGTTTGTCACCTCCGATGCGGGTTTCACTGCGGTCGAGGAGACCATGACCCTTTGGCCGCGCCTCTGCTGCTTGTTTAAATGTAAACAAAACCCCCCCGGGGTTGGGGGCCGGGTCGTGGGTCGGGGGGTTTTGATAGGCCCCCCGGTTTTTGTGGAACAGCGAGGGGGTAGAGTTCCTTGGGGTTCATCTAGGAAACAACTCTAGTTATGCAACTTAATTGGAAAAAGTAAAAAAAACCAAAAAAGTAAAAATTTTTTGGAAAAAAAAAATCCCGTCCCCCTCTTTCAAAGGGAGGAGTCCCATTTTTAATCAACTTGCTGCTTCCAAAAAATTTCCCCACCCTTTTTTTTTCCCCCGCCCCATCCTAGACGAACCAAGGGAAAGCCCGAATTTGTTTTGGCCCAATCCAAAACACCCGAAAAAGACGACCTTTCTTTAAAAACCCTGGGGGACTTGGTTTTTCCTGCCCCCAAGCACGCCCCCCTTAAAACAGATTTAAGCATGCTTTTTAAAAAAACGTCACACCTCTCTTTTTCCTTTTTTCTCACTTTTCCAGAATTATCAAAACTTAAAATTGATTTTCAATTATGTTTTCTAAAACAAACATTAAACCCCTTTTTACCCTTCCCCGTTTCTACAGCGAGGTGTTGCGTTTTTTCGGCCCCGCGGCTTTTAAATTATAAAGCATTGATTCGTCACGTTTTTAAATTCCCCATTGTTCTTTTTTATTTCTTGCAGCTGACGATGATCCGATACCGGGTCGCCTCCCCGGCATGCGGAATCAAACGTTTTCCCCTCTCCTCCATCCATCCAGTGGGCGTTGGTCCGACCCCGCGACGTCATAAACCCTGCGGGCCACGCCCACCCATCTCGTCTTTAAAGTCAACCCCTTTTTCTTTTGTTCTATTGTCATCCGTCTCTTTTTCCCAAAAGTTTTAATCTTCACGGTCTCGTTTAGTCTTCCCCCCAAGTTTTTAACCCCAAAAAACCCGATCTGCCCCCCGGGAAACAGTTTGTCATCCAACATCAAAGGAATCTCCGCACCATCCAAAACCATATAAAAAAATCAACAAACAAACAACGAGCTAAACACACGAACCCCACCGTTCGGGTTCCTGGACCATCCCAACGAAATAAACTGAAGGAAGAGAACTGCCCCCCTCGAAGGAGTGGCGATGTTCAATATAAAAATGTTCCAAAACATTTTGCCGTCGTTGCCAGTGCTTCATCATCTCTCAAGGAAAATTCCACCTTCCCTGGGGGAGAGGGGAGATCTGGCATCTTTTTATCCTGTGTCCCCGTTCAACCAGCTTCCCAACGCTCCCACCCTCATCAAAGGGCTCCTTCCAAGCCTTCCTCTCAACTTTAATTTTCCCCCTTTGGGCTTGATTCCGCGCCAGAAGACGCGACAAAAGCCCTGCGAACGCAAAAATTTTTCTCACGTCATTTCAAGAACGTTATATAATTTCCTCTATAGAACTTGCCACTTTTTAAACCCCTTTTTAAATTTTAAACAAGTTTGAAAACAAAAATTTTTTTATTTTTTTTCTTTAAACTTAACAACAATCTTAGTGACTTGAAAAAAGGCCCCAAAAAAGCACTTTTTTAAAACTTTTAAAAAATTAACGCTTTTTTTGACCGCTTTTTCCCTTTAACCCAAAAAAAAAAAAAAAAAAGAAAAAAAAAACCCCAAAATTCAAACAAAATTTTTTAAAAAAAATAAATAAAATAAAATTTTGTTGTATGTTTTTTTTTACGTAACCTTTTTTTTAAAAAAAATAAAGTCTACAGAATTAGTTCCTTTGTTCCCCTTTTATTAATTTTTAAAACCTTTTTTTGGGAATTTTTGGGTTTAATCCAATTTTTATGTCCACATCTTTAAACAAAAGATTAAACCTTGCTTTTAATTAACAAATTATTTTGTTTTTTTTTTTTGTATATTTCTCATGCCCGTTTAATTTTTTCTTTAAACCCTTTGTAATTCTATAACTCATTTAAATTTTTTACCCTTTCATTCAGAATTTTATTTTATTACAAAATCACTTTAATTTTTGTTTTTTATTTTAATACAAAAATTTTCTGTAATATTGGATTTTCAAAAGACATATGGATTTTCAAGAATGTTTGTAAATTTGATTTTTTTAAAAATTTAAATTTTTTTTGACCGTTTATAATTTATAATATATATTGTTTGTTCCAAATTTATCATTTTTCATTTTTAAATACATTTTTTTTCCCCAAAAAAAAAAAAAAAACAACCTTATTATTTTAGTAATATTATTTCAGTAATTTTTTAATTATCGATTTTATATCATCTTTTTATTTTTTCATTTTTTGTTTTGAAAAAAAGTAACCTTTTTGAAAAGTCGCTTTTTTCTTCTTCTTCTTCTTCTTCTTCTTTTTTCTTCTTCTTCTTTTTCTTCCCCCCCTCCTCCTCCCCCCCCTCCCCTCCTCCCCCCCTCCCCCCTTCTACTTTTTCTTTTCTTTTCTTCAAAAACACATATTTGCAAACTCACATGAACTTTAAACTTGGCAGACTTGAACTTAGGGGGGATGAAACACGAGTTGTGAGGGCCCCCCTTGACCATTCCTGTCCAAACCGGAAGTCAAAGAATATTAAAAAATCATATTCAACAACCACAAGAGGTAAAATTTAAATTTTGTACCATTGTAAGATCGTTAATTTAAACATTTTTAAAAGGGCCCCCCTTGACCCTTTTTCTTCCTGTTAAAAGGAAGTCAAAGTTTTAAAATTTAAAAAAATCTTAAAGAGGAAAATTTTTCACCATTTCAGATGTTATTTGTCAAAACAATTTTTCAAAAATGACCCCCCTTTACTTACTTCCGTCCAAAAGGGGAAATCAAAAAATTTAAAAAACATTTTTAACAACCACAAGAGTAAATTGACATTTTTTTCACCATTGCATGGGTTGTTAATTGTCAAAAAAATTTTAAAAAAGGACCCCATTTTAATTTTTCCTTTAAACCGGAAATCAAAGTTTTAAAATTTAAAATCAATTTTCAACAACCCAAGAGGTAAAATTTCCTTTTTGCCATTGAGACGTTAATTGTCAAAACAATTTTACAAAAGGTGACCCCATTGACCTTACTTCCTGTCTAAACCAGCTTTTTAATATTTAAAACAAAATTTTCCACAAGAGGTAACACAATCTTTAAATTTTTGAAAGATCGTTATTTGTCAAAAAAATTTTTCAAAAGGTGACCATTTGCCCTTTCTTCCCGCCCAAAACGAAGTCAAAGTTTAATTTTTAAAAAAAATCATTTAAAAAACCACAAGATGTAAAAAAAAAACACCAGACAGCAATTGTCAAAAATATTTCAAAAAAAAATTTGACCTTATTCCGCCCAAAACCGGGAAGTAAAATTTAATATTAAACAAATCTATTCAACAAACAAGGAATATTAATTTTTTAAGATAGTTTAAATTTTCGAAAAATATTTAAAAAAGGGGCCCCCATTTGACCTTCTTCCCTACAACGTTTAATATTAAAAATCATATTAAAAAAAGGGGTAATTCCCCAATTTTTTTAATTGAAAGATCGTTAATTGAAAAAAAAAATTTTAAAAAAGGGACCATTTACCTTACTTCCTGTTAAACCGAAGCGTTTAAAAAAAAAAAATCTTCCACAAGAGGAAACCCAAAATTTTTCAGTTTTTGGGACGTTTTTTGTAAAAACTTTTTAAAAAGATGCCCCATTTGCCCTATTCCTGTCCAAACCGGAAGTAAAATTTAACTTTAAAAAAATCATATCTCAACAAACAAGGTAAATTGAATTTTTGCACCATTGTATAGATTGTTAATTTTAAAAAATTTTAAAAAAATACCCAAATTTGCCCTTTTACTTCCGCCCAAAAACCAAGTCAAAGTTTAAAAAAAAAATTGCAAAGTTTTAAAAAACTTTCTGATATCACCCCCCTGAAAAATTTGAACACCCATGTTTTGAAATATCACAAAACGCCGTCTTTTTTACGAACTGAAATTCAGTATTTGAACTAACAAGTAGATGAAACACAAAAGGAGGGCCCCATTTGACCTACTTCCGTCCAAACCGGGAAGTCGTTTAATTTTTAAAAAATTGTATCTGAACAACGCAAGGGGAAACACTTTTTTACCATTCTGGACCTTTAAATTTTTAAAAATAAAAAAAGATGCCCCCATTGACCTTTTTCCTGTCCACCCCGGGAAGAAAAATTTTAATTTTAAAAAAACTTTCCCCAACAACCACAAGAGGAAAATTCCTTTTTGTAATTTTTTGTGTTTTTTAAAAACAATTTTACACAAAGGAACCTAATTTGCCCTTTTTACATCCTGTTAAACTGAAAAAAGTTTAATATTTAAAAAAAAAAAGAGGTAAATTCACCATCTATGCACCATTGAAAGATCGTTATTTGTCAAAACAATTTTACAAAAAGATGACATTTAACCCTTTTACTTCCTGTCTAAACCAAGTCAAATTTTAAATTTTTAAAAAAAAATCCCCAAAAGGGTAATTCACAATTTTTGTACCATTGAAAGATCGTTAATTGTAAAAAAATTTTTAAAAAAAGGCCCCCCCATTTGCCCTTACTTCCGTCCAAACCGAAGTAAAATTAATATTTAAAAAATCATATCTCAACAACCACAAGAGGTAATTCACAATTTTTAAAAGAAAGACTTAATTGTCAAAAAATTTTTAAAAAGGGGACCCCAATTTTTACTTCCTTTTAAAAACCCGGAATAACTTTTAAATATTTAAACAAAATCTTCCAAAGAGGAAAATTACAATTTTTGCACCTTTGTAAGATGTTAATTGTCAAAAAAATTTTTACAAAAAGGTGCCCCCACTTGACCTTTACTTCCTGTCAAAACCCGGAAGTCAAATTTTAAATTTAAAAAAAAAGTATATCTCAACAACCACAAGGGGTTTTCAAAATTTTTTGACCAGTACAGATCTTTAAATTTTCAAAAATATTTAAAAAAGGCCCCCTAATTTGACCTTATTTCCTGCCCAAAACCCGGGAGGTCGTTTAATTTTTAAAAAAATCATATCCAACAACCAAAAGAGGTAACCCTTTTTTTGTACCATTGTACAGATCAATTGTAAAAAATTTTAAAAAAGGGACCAAATTTTGATTTTTATTTTGTCAAACCGGCAGTCAAAGTTTAATATTTAAAAAAAACTTTAAAAAAGAGGTAACCCAAAATTTTTTAAATTTGACGTAGTTATTTGTCAAAAAAATTTTAAAAAAATACCAATTTGATTTTACCCTTCCAAACGAAGCAAAGTTTTTTAAAAAAATAAAAGCAAAGTTTCTTTAAAAAACATTCTGACGTCATCACCTGCCCTGCAAAACTGAACCCCCGGGGTTTGTAATATCAAAAACCCCGGGGGGGTTTTCAAAGGGCAGCAAACACCATTGTTTTTTCCCGTTTTTGTTTTACTTTTTCTCGTGGCGACTGCCCGGCAAAAAAGGGCACCCTTTGCAAGCATACCCAAACAAACAAAACAAAAACATATAAAGAACAAAACCGCGGACGCGATTACGTCACTGTAATTTAGAAAAAGTAAAAAAAAACGTTTCAAAATTTGCATAAAAGAATAAATAATCGGCGCCGAAAGGGGGAATGGGGCTCGGGGCAGGGGAAGCCCCGGGCCCGGGTCAAAAATTTACATGTGGAATAGACCAAATATGGGATTACACGATTTTTGGGTTGAAGGGGTGCATGGCAGTCGATATCGACGTTTTTTTGGTGTCCATGGCCCAGACGTCATTTTTCTAGGCTGTAAAAGGGACCCCAAAGTACACAGTCATAAAAAGGGGGGATCTTGAAATTTTTTTAAGAGGATTTTATTTATTTCGTGTTTTATACAAAAAACTTTTTTTTAATCTGTCCATTCGTCGTTGATTGTCCCTTTTTAAAACATGATAACGTTTTTTGGGGCCTACGAACATATTTTGGAAAGAAAAAACAACAAAATATGGTGTCCCCAAAAAATGTATTTAGAATATAAATAAGGATGGGAAAATTCAGTTGTTAAGGTTATGGCAAACGGAAAGTTATTTTTTAATTTTTTGTTTTCTCCAAAATTAGTTTGTGCACAAAAAAAAAAGGCCCCGGGATTGTTTTGATTTTGTCCTAAATTTTTTTTCTTCTCAGATAAAATAAATTTTCATGCAATTATTTAAGGGAAAAATGACAAATTCATGCCAAACCTGCCCCCGGGGCCCTCTTCAGACATCCCCACATCACAATCACAAAAATTTAAAGGAAATGAGACTCTACCCTTAAATCCCTTTTTTTTTGATGAGAGTTTCGGAGAAATTTCTTTAATTTATTAAATTGTCAAGAATAAGTTGAAAAACAAACCAGTGCCCTTTTCAATTTAATGGTCCATACCTAAAATTATACCCTTTTTTCCCATTTCCCCAAAATTGAACTTGAATTTTCTACTTTATTCTTGGTCCAGTACTTATAAAAACCCTTTCCCAATTTTTTCAGCGCACTGGAATATTATTTTCCTCATTCACATAAAAAATCTGAAACAAATTTTATTCCATGTACCCAAAAACTTAACTATTATTTTTTAAACATGTTACCCGATGTATCATGGCTCAGACTGAGTTCCAGCCAAATCCCCAACACGGCAGACACCACATCCAAATGCAGTATCGTAACGTTTAAGTCATCAACAATCTTGGTATGGAAGTCTTTTGTTAACAGATCGTTTGAGGGGTCTTTTCCCGATGAAATTTCATTTAGTTTTAATGGGTTTTTTATTACAAAAATTAAGGTTTAGTATAATTTGTTATTATTTTTTTTCTATAAAATTTGGTTTTTTCCCCCGGGGGTGTATCTGATAAAACCCCCTTCCAATCCAGCAGAAAAAACATTTAAAACAAGTTTACCCTATTTTCAATCTTAAATCTTTTTTTTGAAAGGACGAAACATCTTTAACTAGCTATGCAGAATTTGCTGGTGATTTTCGACATAAGAAGCACCAGTCGTCAGTCAGTGGGAAATTTGGAAAATTTCCCCCTTTTACTTTTTTTTGTTGTTTGTTTTCCTTCCCCCGTTCTTTGGGTTTATAGTGCTGCAAAAATAGACCAAAGAATTTTAGAAAAACCAAAAGTGTTGGTTCATCAAGTGGGGACACCCTCACCAAAAAATTGGGGAAGAAAATTTAAAATTACCTTAATGAAACCTAAGTCACCCATTCTGAAATGTCACAAATCCATACAGAGCTAATTTTTTATAAATGCATTTATTCTGTTTTCTTATCAACAAAAATCATGGTTTCATTTTCATAAATTATTTCACTTGTTACATGTAAGACCTGCACCCCTTTTGATTGTTTACAATTAGGGTTAAAAAGGGCAACAAAGGGTTTCAATTGTGGGGGAAGGGAAAACAAAAGTCGTTATGAAACCCCAAAGTTTAAAAAAATATGTATTTCTTGCTTATTAGAAATTTCAAGCATCCATAAACTCTTTGATTATTTCAATGTTCAATTTATGTACAAAATGGCATCTGATCTTACAGACATTTTGCCAATCATGTGTACCACCTGAAAGTTAAAAAACAATGTAAAAGCAAAAACATTATTTTTTTAAATTTTTTGCAGTATAGGGGAAAAAAAAGAGTTTAAAAGCCAAAAAGATGCTTGATTAATGTTTCCATCATTGTCAATTTATCATTATATTTTTTTTTATAAACTTAACCGAAAGTGAAGTTTTTATAAATAAAGATTAAATTTATTTTTTTACAAGACTTAATACCAAGAGATAAATACCAATGTTGGCTTTATTTTAAAACTAAAATTGAAAGGTTTTTCCCTAAAAAAGTGGGGCAAAAAATTTGATTTGATCCAGTGGATATAATTAATTTAATTTTGTTTGAATTGGGAATTATTTACTTTTTACAAAAAACCCTTTTGGGGGGAAAGATGGAAAAAGGATGGCTTTTTCCCAAATTTATATTTAAAATTATAAGTTTTCAACGAAAGGCTAATTAGCTGAAGGAAAGGAAAGGGGGAAAAATTTTTATGGTCTTTTCCCTGCCGTGTATTCAGTCCCCCCAAATCCCAAAAAATTTTAAACCCCCAAACCCTTTTTTGAATTTGCACCGTTTAATCCAGAATAAAAGTCCCCTTCCCTCAATCAACTTTGTGACTTATGCCCATAAAAATTGAATAGGTTGATTCTCCCCCAACCCCCGGGAAATATTTTCAAAGAGTGATTTTTTAATTTTAATCATCTAGCATGGTTTTTTAAAAAATGTGTTGGGCAGTGTCAATATTTAAAATAAAAACATTGTGTTCCAAGTCAATTTTTAATTTTTAATTTTTTTAAATTCCAAATTTCCAAGTTCAACAGCCAATATCTCAAGAACTAAATGACCTATTAGAAAACAAAAAAACAATTAATTTTACTTAAAGCTTGTAATTTTGTGAAAAGATTTCCAAAAAGCTTAATGGGCCAATTAGTGGTACACAATAAGATTTTTAAAATTTTAAAAAAGGGCATATCTCATAGCTTCAATTTTAAAGTAAAGGGTTACAAATTTGTTATTTTTTCATAATCATGAGGGCATATAACCTTCAAAACCCCCTTATCGACCTTTACTTTCCCGTCGAAACAGGAACAAATTCAACACATTCTAACGCAAAAAATTTTTATGTATTTTGAATA
Source organism: Zoroaster sp. YZ-2022 (assembly GCA_029582265.1). Taxonomy (NCBI): domain Eukaryota; kingdom Metazoa; phylum Echinodermata; class Asteroidea; order Forcipulatida; family Zoroasteridae; genus Zoroaster; species Zoroaster sp. YZ-2022. The sequence continues at coordinate 24,515,747 of CM055831.1, forward strand.
GAAATTAATATTGTTTTTTAAAAGATGATAAACCCTTCCAAAAGATATTGGAAAAAATGATGATAATTTGATTGAACCGGGAAATTGACTGAACACCGTGTGTTTGTTCTAACAAAACAAGCTCTAGTTTTACTTTCTTTTTCCCCCAAAGACTGTCCGGTAAAAACACTCTTGAAACCCAAAGAACTTGAAAAATTGATGTACTTAGAACTTAACAAGTAGATGAAAAGAGTTGTGAGGACCCAATTCCTTTCCCGTCCAGCCCCGAAGTCAAAGTTAAAATTTAAAAATCATATCTCAACAACCCAAGAGGGTAATTACTTTTTTTACCATTGTAAGATCGTTAATTTTCAAACAATTTTTCCAAAAGGGGCCCCTAATTTGACCTTTTTCATCCTGTCAAAACCAAGTCAAAGTTTTTAAAATTTAAACAAAATCTTCCACAAGAGGTAAAATTAATTATGCAATTGTACAGATCGTTATTTGTCAAAAAAAATTTTTAAAAAAGATGACCCCAATTTAACCTTTTCTTCCTGTCTCCAAGTCGTTAAATTTTTTAAACAAAAATTCCCCAAGAGGTAAACACAACTTTTTCACCATTGTAAAGATCGTTAATTGTCAAAAAAAAAATTTTCACAAAAGGGGCCCAATTTTACCTTTTCTTTCCTGCCCGGAAGTCAAAATTAATATTTTAAAAATCATATTCAACAACCAAGAGGTAAAATTAAATTTTTTTAAATTTACAGATCGTTAATTTTCAAAAAAAAATTTCACAAAGGTGACCCATTTGACCTTTACTTCCTGTCAAAACCGGGAAATCAAAATTTTATTTAAAAAAATTTTATTCAACAACCAAAGGAAACAATTTTTTTTACCATTGTACAGATCGTTAATTGTCAAACATTTTAAAGGGGCCCCATTGACCTTTACTTCCTGTCTAAACCGGGAAATCAAATTTTAATATTTAAACAAAATCTTCCAAAGAGGTAAAATTACAATTTTTTAACCCTTGCAGAGTTATTTGTCAAAAAATTTAAAAAAGATGACCCATTTACCTTACTTTCCCGTCCAAACCGGGAAATCCACGTTTAAAAAAAATCATATCTCAAAAAAAAGAGGGAATTAAAATTTTTTTTACCATTTAAGATCAAAAGTCAAAAAAAATTTACCAAAAAAACCCCCAAATTTTACCTTTTCGTCCAAACCGGGAAATCAAAATTTTTAAAATTTAAAAAAAACAAACTCAACAACCACAAGAGGTAAACAATTTTTAAAATTTTTGACAAGAATTTTCAAAAAAATTTTAAAAAGGGACCCTAACTTTACCCATTCCCGTCAAAAACCGGGAAATCAAAATTTAATATTTAAAACAAAATCTTCCACAAGAGGCCCCCAATCTTTACCATTGTAAAATCGTTTTTTGTCAAAACATTTACAAAGATGACCCTAATTTTACCACTTTCCGTCCAAACCCGGAAGTCCACGTTTAATATTTAAACATCATATCTCAACAACCACAAGAGGTAATTCACAATTTTTGTACCATTGTACAGATCGTTAATTATAAAAAAATAACAAAAAGATGCCCCTTAATTTGACCTTTTCCTGTCAAAACGGAAGCAAATTTTTATTATTTAAAAAATTATATCTCAACAACCACAAGGGGGTAACCAATTTTGTACCATTGTACAGTTTTAATTGTAAAAAAATTTTTAAAAAAGGGGGACCCCTAATTTGACCATTTTCCCAAAACCGGAAGTCAAATTTTAATTTTTAAAAAAAAAATCATTTCCAAAAACCCAAAAGAGGTAAACAAATTTTTTGTACCATTGTAAGATCTTTAAATTTTCAAAAAAAACCAAAGGTGCCCCAATTTCCCTTTTTTATTTTGTCTAAACGGAAGTCAAAGTTTAATATTTAAAAAAACTTCCACAAGAGGAAAACCAAAACTTTTCACCATTGTACAGATCGTTATTTGTCAAAACAACAAAAAGATGACTCATTGAGTTACCCCCGCCCAAAACCCGGGAAGTCAAAGTTTATTTAAAAATTATATCTCAAAAACCCAAAGAGGTAAATTAAAATTTTTAAAATTTACAGATCGTTAATTGTCGAAAATATTTACAAAAAAGGGTGACAAATTTGATTTTCCCACCCAAAACCGAAGTCAAGTTTTTTTTAAAAATCATCCAAATTCACAATTTTTGCCCCATTGTCAGATCGTCAATTGTCAAAAATATTTAAACAAAGTTGACCCAATTTTGGGCCCTTTAAGCCCGAACACCTATGTTTGCAAACAAACACCAATCTCTAGTTTTCATTTTTTTTGTCCATAATAAGGAACGATGATTTTTTTGGGATTTAATTTTTTAGATTTTCTAATTTTGGGGATAAATGTTTGTACAAAATTACAAGTCTCTAATGACCATTTGGGAGTTATGGTGGTTTTACTTTTCCCATTTTTTTGCCCATTAAACGGGAAGGGATAGATCAGTTTTTTATTTTTTAAATTTTAGGTAATCTACATATCATAAAAAAAATGTTTGTACCAAGTTAGAAGTCGCATTGTTTCGTTAGAGTTATTGACCGTCAATTTTCCATTGTTTTACCCCTAGAGGGAACTTTTTTTTAATTTTTTTGGTTTTAGATTCATCTACATATTACAACCAATGTTCTTCCATTTGTTGATACAGAAATCCGTTCAATGAGAAAATTTCCCCGGAGAACGGGGGGGGAAAAAAAAACTAGGGGATTGAGTTTGTAAAAAACAAACCGGGGTGTTCGAGGGTCATATGTGGACGTCATCACCCAAAGTTGTTAAAAGACAAGAGTTACCAGGAGATATGAGTTTTCATAATATATAAATTAAAATAACAAAAGCTACACTGAATAATTAACTTGGTTCAGTCACCTTTTTTAAATTTTCCAACCGTAATTTCCGGTTCAACTGTGACGTCATTTATACTTTTTCAAAAATTGGGGAAAATTTGTAAAACCCGTCTGTTTTATCGATAGAAAAAATATTTTTAAACCTCCCCTGAGGGTGCTGTTAAGAGCGATGACCTCACCAAAATATTTTTGAAAAGAGCAGATCCCACGGAACATATTAACCCAGAATGTTTTTTTTCGAATCCCCTTAAATTTTAAATTTAAAGAGTTTTAAACTTGAATTTCCGTTTAACCGGAAGTGGGTAATGGGGTCACGTATAAATGTTTTTAGATTATAAGGGAATAAAGAAATTATCTAGGGGGGTTCCAAATATAAAATATTCTTTTTTAAATTTTAATTAATTATTTTAATTATTAAGACCCCACCATAACCCTTTTTCCTGGGAAATATATTTAAGGGCTAAAGGAAGTTTAACCCCAACCCACAACTATGTTTTGGCGATAAAAATTTACAGAATAGTGATTCAGAATATTTTTTCATTAAAATTTCCCTTTTCCAACGGAAGGAGGTAGATTGGGGTCTATTTTGGCGAAATGTGACAAGTTCAATTTGATGATGCGAAGTTTATGAAAATATTTTATTTGGGTTTATGGGTATGATTTTTGAAATATTCAACTTTGGTTTCACCGGGAAAGGGGAGGTCAGATTGACGTCAGGTCGGAAGAAATGTCACATAATTCAAGATCTTTCAGATGATGCAAAGATTGTGAAAAATTTTTTTGTGGTTTATGAGATATGATTTTTTTAAATATTAAACTTGATTTAGTGTAATTTGACCTCACCATGACATCACAACTTAGTATACAACTACATGTTAACTGTACACTGCAGTATCTAATTAGAATATAATAAACGCCCCAAATTCGTGTCCACACCCTTTTTGGGATTTGAGCGTCATTTTTTTACACAGTTTTGGAATTGTTAACGCTTGTTATAAAAAATGAGGGAAATTTAACGGATCGTTTTTTTTGGCCCTTCATTGACTTTTTAATTTCCTTTTTTATTTTTTCCCAAAAAAAATTTCCCCTTTTTAGGGCCAGGGGGACCTATTCACTTTTGGGGGTTTTAAAGAAAAAAAGTCAAAAACGGGGGAGGTATTTCCCCTTTAACAAAGTTCAAACATTGGAGATTACCAAGTGAAAGAGTGGTAAACCACACCCAATCATATGCCCAGATATCTGGCGCCAAAATTGAAGACCAGAAGAAACAACATACATGACCACAATAAAAAACAGGGAAAAAAAAAAAAAGCAAAGTAAACATCAACAGGCAACAGCAAATAAAGAAACCCCAAAACACACGTGATGTTCCACAAACAATTACAAAATTGTAGGAAAACCAATATAAACTCAAAAAAACCAAACAAACAAAACAAACCAAAAAAAAACGCCCCCCTGAAACAAGAAAAAAATGATTGAAAGTAAAAAAAAAGAACGTCAGCAATGTATTTTTTTTGTTTGTTCCATTTCTCATCCCTTTTTTTTAATTTATTTTGCGAAATTAATTTTCCTTTTCGAAATTGAAGAAAAAAAAACAGAAAAATTTACAACCATTTTTAAATTGAATGATGATTGGGGCACGAAAAAAAAACGACGATATACTAAACGAACACATTCAAAAGGGAAATTGAACCTGGGAAAAGAAATTGATTCCATTTCGAATTTGAAAACAGTAAAACTGGAGGGGAAAAGCTTTAATTCGAGGGACCAAAGGAAATTGGCTGCTCATTTGCTGAAATTGACCGGAAAAAACCAACAGTGGGAGATTTAAAAAACTTTACATTGTAAATTTGTATTCTATTATGTTCGGTTTTACACCAAACATTTCCCTTTATAATAAAGAAAAAAAAATCTTAAACTAAAAAGAAAACAAATAAAGTGTGTATTTCTTTAAAATGCCTATTTTTAGGCCCCGTTTTGGTAGATTAGCAGAGCCCTTTCAAAGCCTTTGGGAAAAACTCTGTGGGGCGAAACGTGAGGGCATTAACAATTTTTGGCTTTTTTCCATAAGTCACTTTAGTTGTTTTAATTTTTTCTACGCATTTGCATAAAAACGGTTTTTGAGGTCTCAAAAAGGTTCATTCAAACAAGGTTGCCAAAATACTGCTCACCATCCAACCCCCAAGGGTAGAGTTTTCACCCCAACATCATCTCGATATCAGTCCAAAATCCGCAAAAAAAGACTGCTATAAATCTTATTTCCCCGGGCGTTTGCTGAGTGGAACCCTTTTCCCACCAGTATCCGGGAGTCTCCGTCGGGAAAATTCAATTGGAGGAACAAGATAAGATTCTTTTTTCCCCGAGGGGAAGGGGGGCAGGGGCCCACAATTATTTTGTTTGGGGCGCATGCAAGTATCCCATTTTGGGGTTTGTTGAACCCAAGAAAAGAAAAGATAAAAGCACTTGATGGAATTCTGATAATAATAAAACAAAAATAATAGATTGTTGTGTTTGCAGATTTACAAACACTAGGGTTCTTTGTGAGATAACATCAGAATTTAAACAAAAAAACCATTTAAACGTAAACATAATTAGGGAAGGGGATGTCGTTTTGGCCCCCCTGGGCCCCGGGGGAGAAAAACCCCCTTTTCAACGAATAAGAGATAGCCAAGCAAAGTCAAAGGGATTTTGTGGCACGATTTTTTCCTCGCGATTGACGAGCCTATCTTTTAAAAAATTTTAAAAATATTTGTCAAACGAATGTCGTTTGGGTTTTTATCGATTTTGGCAACAAAATCAAAATCAAACAACAACTGGAAAAAAAATATGAAAATGTTGATGTTTTAAAGGATTTTTTTAAAAATTTTACTACCCTTTTTTGTTCTCACTTACTGTCTAAACCGCAATTTAAACAAAAGGATGCCTTTTTATGTTTTGTGTTAAAAAGGTATTATTTGTTTTGCACTTTACATACCCCCCAAACCGAGTTTGTTTCATGAAAACCTTTTATTATTTATTTTTTTAATTTTTCTTTTTAATTTTAAAGATTAAAAATAAAAAAATTATTTGGGTTTTTAAAATACGACCATAAGAAATTTTAATTAACCAAAAACCCAAAATTTAAAAGTAAACACCCAATAATTTTGGAACAAATTTTAAAAATTTTGTTTTTTTTAGACTTTTTTGCCAATTGTTTATTAAACAATCAGGGGGAAAATTTTTTGATGCTTTTTTTTAAAAAAATTTTAAAAATTTTCCATTTGCAAAATTAAATTTTAATTGGATAAAAAAATAAAAAAAAAGAAAAAAATACATAAGTTAAAAATAAAATCAAGATTTTTGCCTCAAAATCAAATTTAAAATTTTTTATTTAAATTAACCCAGTGCCTGAAAACCCTTTTTCAAGGGGGGCATTAAAAACGACCCTGAAATTGGTAAATTATTTCCCATAAACAAAGCAAAAAAAAGAAATAAATTTTAAAAAATCTGCGCATCGATGACGTTAATTTGATTTGATAATCGCGAAAGATTGAAACATATATTTCAGATGAGGTAAAAGTCACGAACCAAAACGATCTGTTAGAATATGATTTTTAAATATTCAACTCCGGTTTCAGATTATGGTCAGTTGTAGAAAAATCAAAAACAAGATCTTTCAGAGATAAAGACTTGAAAATATCTTTTTGGGGTTTACTTTTATTTAGTGTATTCGATTGATGACCCCCCATGACGTCCAACTTAGTATACAACTACATGTTAAGGCAACGTTTTGGTTCTTTTAACCCAACATGTTTTTGCCTGGAAAGTCTTACTGGGAAAAAAGAAGAAAATAGATATTTGAAGTTTTTAAAAAAAAACTCGGGTGTTCGAGGCACTTGTATGACGTCATCACCTAAAGCTGTTAAAAACAAGATTTTTAGGAGATAATTTTCATAAATATAATTAAAATAACAAAAATGTGCTATATGAATAATTTAATTCCGGGTTAGTTCCCATATAATTTTAAATTTTCCAACCGTGTTAAAATCTTTTTCCACGTACATGGGTCTTTCCCGCCTTGTCAAAAATTTTCTAATTTATGTATTTAAAGTCATCATTTTAAACTGAAAAAAAAGGGTTTTTTCAAAATGAATCCAATGTTAAAATTTATAAATGCTTATATTTTTAACATGCATTTCAGTTGTACTGAACGATCGGAATGTGATCTAGAAAATATTTAAACATATGTTAATACACATATACAGTATGTAGTTGTAATATCTGACCTGCTTTCACATGTACTTAATTTTATTATTTTTTAATCATTTTAAAATGCAATGGTTACTCCAAGGTAATACTTAAGTCATTGGAGTTGTTACAACAACTCCACACTGAAGAACCAGCCCTCGCACCAAAACAACAAGTTAATGACCAGCCTCTTCATGGTGCGAATAGGGACTGGAGGAGAATTAGTCTAGAACAAGGAGGTTGTTAAATTGCCTCTGCCCTATAAGCAATTATGGTTATGTCTTGTCTAAAGACACAAGTACATGACCGGGATCCGAACCCACATTCTGCTGCTAACACCAGAACTTGAGTCGGCAACTAGACTGCTTTTGGCCACGACAGTCCATGAATAATCTAAATTCAAGCGTTGTTATATTGTGGAATGCTAACTTGATAATGTAAACTTTATTTTTGTTTGACAGAGATTTTTCTGGCCAGTGTTATCTTCTTAACATGAATTGCATTTATACAGATATCATTGTTTGTGATGGCGGGGATAACTTGGATTTTGCATAATACACACGGACATTAATATTGGTAAATGTGTAAAAGGTATTGTTTGTAATGGGCAGGGAAGAACTTGTATTTTGGCATACCCTCGCGTACATGTCATTACGATAATAATATTTTTGATAGTGTATGTAAAAATCATTGTTTGTGATGGAGGAGTGAAGATAACTTGAATTTGTGGTCGACACATATTTTTTCATTAGTGTCATCTTATGTACGCATTTATGAATAAGATTTTTTGTGATGGGTAGGGGGATAACTTGTATTTTGGCATATGTGTCATCGTGGATAATATTGATAGTTTGTGTAAAGTACATGTAGAGAATGGTGCTTCAGAGTAAAGGTCATATCAGATTATTGAAAGTGTCATATATTTGACAATATTTCCTCCTAGTCATGAAAAATAACGTTAGTACCCACTTCAGACCCAGCCACATTGCTCATGAACAGCTTTCTTACATTTACTATATGTTTTAAGGTGTTGTGCAAACATGGGAATGATGAAGTTTTTTATTTATTTTAATACAAATTTATACACCTACACTATATGCACAATACACAATGCACATGTAGAGGTACGATAGCAAACAGTAAGGCTATGTATGCCCTCGTACTGTGCTATGTCACTGTGGACGCGCGATATGGGTTGTTTGTACATCTACGGAATTATTATTGAACATATTGTTTCAAAAATAAACACCCAAATAATTTTGGAAAAGTTACTAACCATTTTTGTTGTTCTAGACGCTTTTTCTGCCACATTGGTTATTAAACAATCATTGTTGGAATTTGTTGACGTTGCTTTAAAGCTATACACATTATTCCATTTCAAAATTAAATTCTAATTTGACGCTTTTTCTGGCACATTGGTTATTAAACAATCATTGTTGGAAGTTGATGTTTTCGTTTAAAAACTATACACAATCTACTTGCAAAATTAAATTTAATTAAGTTTAAAATAATAAAAAGAAAGAAATGAAATACATAAGTTAGATCTAGATTTAATTGATTTTGTATTTAAATTAACCTAGAACCTTTTGTCATACATTGGAAAACTGTTACCATGAAACGATTGCCCATAAAACGAAAGAAAAACGAAGAAATAAATTTTTAAAAAGCCCTCTGCGCATCGATGACTGTTAATTTGATCGCATCAACGCGAAATGATGAAACAGCATAATTTACGATGAGGTAATTGAAGTCATGAATACAAAAAAACGATCTGTTAGAATTATCTCTTAGATTTAGGAACACGCGTTAACACCCAAAACTGTGTATAAAATGACAGCTCGAAATAAATAGACGATAGTGAAATTATCGTAAACTGTGTGGACACACGAATGTGCTGGCGATGTATTATATTCTAATTAGATACTGTAGTGTACAGTGAGTGTATTACAGTGTATACAGTGTATTATACACTGTATATGCTTGTCTGTGTATGTCAAGGCCGTTCAAACGCGAATGGGCTGTGCTTATAGTACTTCAATAGTTGTTCACTTAAACTTCCGTTTTCGACCGGAAGGAGGTTGATTAGGGTCAGTCTGTGTACGAAATGTGACATAGTTCAAGGTCTTTTAAGATGATGAAAAGATTAGAAATATCTTCTGTGGTTCATGAGATAAAATCTTTTGAAAATATTAAACTTGATTGAGTGTATCTGATATCTGATGACCCTCACTATGACGTCACAACTTAGGATACACAACTACATGTTAAGGTCTAACTATGTGTAAAGTTTTATGTTCTGTGAACCCGCAACTATGTTTTGTCTCTGGATATGTTTACTGAGAAGAAGAAGGAGAAGAATCCAGATTTGAAGTGTTTGTTATATTACAAACACATAGGTGTTCGAGTTTTGTCAGGGCAGTGATGATGACGTCGAATGTTTTTAAAGAAACTTTTGGTATTATTATTTTTTTCATATTAAAGAGTACCCTGTAAAATATGATGTAGTTACCAACGATGATTTGTTTGAAGTCCATTTCAATGTTTGAACTAAATACTTTGGGGCCCTACCCCAAAACAAACTTCATTTCAAAGAAAGGTAATAAAAAGAAAAGATCAATAAATTTCCCCAGACTACCCCAGAAGATCCTAAAGGTTGGGGGGGAAATTTTAAACCAAAGTTTTAATTTACCATAAAATTTCAAATTTTTTTAAATTTTTTTTAAAACTCCACGGAATTTTTATTGTTCACGGAGGGTTTTTAAAAATCATCATTACTTTTAAAAAAAAACCCAAAAATGGTTTTTTTTAAACTGAATTCATCACAAAATCAAAACAAATCCGAAAATTTCGGGGAAAAAGAGGGAAACCCCATTGCCTCAGTCAATCAGACAATAAAATCTCAACCCCCCCCTTTTAAAACATTCCCAAAGCAGTTATTTGAAAAAAAAAGACTAAAACCAAAAGGTTGTTTAGAAAATGGTTTTTGTATTTTTTTGTTTTCTTTTTTATTTTTATGAACTTTGGGAAAAAAAAAGGGGTTTTGGGAAATAATTTAAACAATTGTAAAATGACAAAATCCCCCAAAATTAAATTTTGATTTCAGAGGACTTTTTCTTGTAAAAAAACAACAAATACGATGTCTGGGATATTTTTAAAGGGGACAACAAAAAAGCCCCGAAGGGTTTTCAAAAAAAGGGGGTTTTATTTCCCGAGACGGGGTTCAACTCATTAGGTACCAACAAATCTGTTTATTCAAATGGAAAAAAAACTGTTCTGTACATACCTAAATAATTTTGGGACCGAAATTTTGAGGAAAAGGGACTTTGGGATTTTTTTCAACCTGTTTTGGTTTAGATAGAATTTTATTTTTTTGGGAAACCTTGTCCTCCCTTTTGGTTTTGGAATTTTTTTTAAATATTTAAAATTTACTTCCGGTTGGGAACAGGAAGTAAAAGGGCTGGGGTCATTTTTTTTAAAATTTTACAATTAACAATCTATACAATGGTGCAAAACTTTAATTTACCCCTTGGTTGTTGAATGATTTTTTTAAAAATTAAAAATTTGACTTCCCGGTTTTTCCCAAAATAACTTACTTTTTTTTTCCAAAAAATAAAAAATTTAAAAAAATTTTAAATGTATATTTCGCCCCAACTTTTTCCTGTGGTGTTGTCCGGTTTGGGCTCATTGCCGGTTGGCCCCTCTTTTCGCCGTTGCGCCACAAACTCTCCCCGGCTGGATGCTTGGGGCCCGGGTTTCAGAGGGAGGGGGTTTGGGCCCTTTAGAACTCTAATCTCCCCTTTTTAGCTCATGGGATTTGGGGCCCCCCCCTGGCCCTCTGGGGGGCTGGCAGGTCTGGGGGCCCTTCCGTGGGGGTGGGTAGGGATCTTGCGGCTCCATGGACTTCCGGGGGTTTCAGCGTGGCGGGGGGGGAGGGGAAACCGTCATTTGGCAGAGGTTTTTTCTTTCCATTTTGGGAGATCAAACTTCTTTTCTAAAAAACCAAAACCATAGCGGTAAAAGCGAGATGTTTCGGAGTGTTGAAACGCAGAATCTAGATCAGGGGACCCACACATCGTGGAACCGGGAATTTATCAGGCGTGACGGGCGTGGAGCCAATGGGGAGATCGAGAGAACGAAGGGATAAAATTACCGCCTCAATTATTTTGACAATCGTAGGGGCTGATGAAAGTGGTGGATCGAGTGAAACGAAGGAATCGTTTTCCAAATTCACCAAGACCCCCACGATGGCGCATAAGGGTCTGAAAAGTCATACGTTTCCCGTTCACCCCCTTTCCGTTTTGTCAATGGGATTTTTGATCAAAATTTTTCATCACGACCAAAGCCTCGATCACACGGTTTGATGCCCCCCGCCTACGTTTCAAACGGGCGACTAACCCCAAATTAAAACCAGCATGTAACACCGTGGTCAACGCGGGCATGACTTTTTCCGGGGGAAATTTTATACCGAAAGTTTGTATATTTTTTTATAGCAAGGGAAACGGGGCATACTTTTGGGGAAACCCTTTAGGGGATCTTTGTAACGTAGAAGTAAAAACCAGGATGACGTATGGCAAGGGAAAATTTTTTTTAATCGTGGTCATCGTAAAACGTAACGCGATCGGAGGGGACAGTTTAGGCGTAAACGAAGTTCTTATAGAGTCGTTGTTTCGTTCTGCCTTATCCGAAAACCCCTAGGCCATAATAATTATGGGGAAAAATGCTCTAGCCCTGCAACACGGGGGGGATTATTTAAAACTTAAAGGTTAAATATGTATCTGAATCCAAAAGCTTATCCCGCGTAAAACTGCAATTTTTTGAGGATTAATAAAACTTATTTTGAATAATGAAAAGGCTGCAACATACACACTAAACATTTTTGATTTTAAAAGTTCACATAATGAAATTGGTGTTCCCCTGCGCCTTGGGTAGGTGGTGGGGGACATTTTTATCTTGTGTGTTTGCGGGAGGGGGGGGGGTGGGATGGGGGGCTTCCCCGTTTTGGAAACAAGTATTTAAAGACATATTTTACCAACTTTCTTTTCATAAAATGTTCCCCCGTACTGAAATACTAAAACCCAGGGTCTGGGACAGGGGGAGGAAAAAAAGGGACTGGGGAAAAGGTTCGCTAAAAGGACGAACCCCTTTTTTAAAGGGAACAAAATTTTTATTTTGATTCGGTAGAGGTTTGATTGGGACATTCCACCCCCCCCAACCTCCACCCCCCAACCTCCCCCAACCCATCATCCCCCATCCCCATCTGTTTCCGGGGGCAGACGGGGGGAAAGGGGGAGACACCATAAAAATTAATGTGTCAGTCTGATTTGACATGGTTGATTTTAAAAAAGAGGAACCTCCCCAGATCTGCCCCCTGCCCCAAACCCTCATCCCCCCCTCTGACATAATGGAAATTTTTAAACCTACTTGATTTTTGTCGAGGGGAATTTTCAACTGGTAAAAGAAAACCTTTGAAAAAAATTGAAAATAAAATTTCTGATGACTTAAAACTTTTTTTAAAAACTTTTGCTTAATTATTCATCAAAATCTTTCCCCGAGACCATTTTTTTTAAAAAAAAAGTACAACAGACAGGTTAAATATTTTTTGTTTTGTGTTTGCAAAAAAAATTTTATTAATTAAATGCTTTAATTTTTTTTTTTCTATTTCATTTTATTTTATCCCAATTAACCCCTTTTTTCAGTACCAGCCCACACAGTGGACCTTCCATACCGGAAATTGGTGCGATAACCCCTTGGCCCCTGAAAGGTGGCTTAAAAAGAGCGCCCCCCTTTACACTCTGTAGTTAATGTACATACTGTGTGAAATTTCCCATTACCCAGCATTGGGATTAAAAAAATTTTGGGAAGATTTGAAACTTTCTGATTACATTCTTTCATTCATTGATTTTTATTACACAAAAAATGCACATACCCAAAGGTGTTTAACAATGTTTAATTTAATACAATTAAAAAAAAACAATTAAATTTCAAATTTTAAAAATGTATATACATACAAACACCAAAAGGTTTAAAAAATTAAAAAATTTAAAATATGTCAAAAGTTAATTTTTTTTGTTTTTTGGGGAAAGTAAATTAAAAAAATAAGGCTTTACAAATCTCTGAGTTTTGAAATTGTTGTTTTTAATTTTGTCTCAAAAAAGTCAACGGGATTTTAAAAGGAAAATTTTGATATGAGGAGGGAGTAAAAGTGGAAAAACAAAAAGATATTGTCTTCATCAGGGTTTGAAATTTCATACGATGGGGTGGGTTTTGGGATACATACAGGAAATTTAAAAACACCAGAAATTTAAGGCCCTTTTTTTGGATCCAATTAACTGTTTCTGAGTAAAACCTATTGAATACAAAATTTTTTCTTTTTAACATAATTTTTAAATTTCTAACTATCTTTGATTGAAGGACATTCACCCAAAACCCCCATTAAATTTGGTTGAAGGGAGAAACAGTTGTTCCCCTTTGAAAGGGGGAGGGGGGGGAAAAAAAACATTTTTAAAAACAAACCACTTTTGGTTTAAAATTTTTTTAAAAAATAACCCCCGGGATTGCACTTATTTTGAAAAGTAAGGTTGAATTTATGCCTTAATATAGTTTACAAAAAATTTCAGTGTCTGTTTACCCAAAAACAAAATTTTTTGGGTCGGTTATCAAAAAAAAGGGTTTTTTTAATTTATGCAAAGTGCGTGGGTATTTCAAAGCAAGGAACACACATGGTTTGTACTTTTTTTCCCCGTTTGTTTTCATTGTGACCCCGGTTGACAAACAAGCAGCCCGTTTTCCAAAGGGGTTTTTGCCAAGAAAATCACCCACACCAAAAGGGAAAGGTTTATTCGGGGATTAAAAGGCATTGTATTTTTCCCCAACCGGAGTAGGGTTTGGGAAAGAGGAAAAAGTTTCACATGCTTGTTTTTTGGGTTTTTTTGAAAATTCTGCATTACATGGATTTTTCCCAAATACGAAAACACTCTTTTCCAATTTTCAAACTTCTGTTGTATGTTTTGGATGAAAATTTGATTACGGATCGGTTCCCCCTGAATTTGTTGAAGTTTTTCGATTTGGGGCTTGAAATTTCAAAAACCCATTTTTCGCTCTTTTACCGAATTTGTTTGAATTATTGGCAATCACCAATTTTTTAAATTTTAAATTTTTTTTTCTAAAAATCAAACTGACCCTTCCTTAAAATTTTATCTCCTTTTTCATTCTATTTGTTTTTGGGGTGGGCTGTTTTCGGTATTCCGCAGTAAAAAGCCTGGCCCACAACATCAAACCAAATTTGGGGACAGTTTGGATAAGGTGGTCAAAGAATATAAATAAATTAAATTTCCCTTTTTCCAACCCCAAGAAGTTCAACAGACCTCCTGGGATAAGGGGGAGGGAGGGTTTTGGGGGATAAATGGCCTCTTTCCCTTCAAAGTTTTTTTCTCAAGCTCCTGTGTACAGCATGAATAGGTCCGTCTGACTCGTTAAAAGAGAATGCCAATTTTTATTTGACCGGTTTTGGGGATGTCCCAAAAAACAGGGCCCAATTTTGAGCATCCACGGGAAATTTCTGCCCGGGGAAAGGGGGTCGAATTTGGGGAGGAGGACCCCGGCAATTTTTGCGTAATCAGAGGCTGGTTCGGAAACCGGTTTTCAGAGGTAAAAACGATAATGGAAAAAAACATTTTTGAATTTAGGATAAAATGACATCCAGAACTTCATGTTAAGAAATACTGATGGGCGATTGTTATTTTAAGCAGTACCCTACAAATGCCATTTTCATTCAGTGGGGGGGCCAGGAGGTTTCAAAGTTTGCTCTGGTGGGGTTTTTTCCCTCGCGATCCCAACGGCACTGAGAAGAAAACCGGAATACCCGGGGAAAAACCGCAGGGGAAACCTTTACCCCCCGAACTTTTTGGGTTATTTTAAAAAAAAAGAAAACCCCCCAAATAAAAATAGAAAAAGAAAATTTGGGAAAATTTTTAAATTTTTAACCGTAATACAAAATTTTTAAATTTGGGGGAAGGGCCACATTATCATGGCAACGGGTTTTAAAGAATTAAAATTTCCCTTTGTTTTTAGTGTCATGCAAAATAATGCAAACCCCTATTTTCTCTTTTAACATTTAAAGCCGTCTTCTATT
The DNA here is from genome assembly GCA_029582265.1 of Zoroaster sp. YZ-2022. Lineage (NCBI taxonomy): Eukaryota > Metazoa > Echinodermata > Asteroidea > Forcipulatida > Zoroasteridae > Zoroaster > Zoroaster sp. YZ-2022. Next base: position 24,530,994 of record CM055831.1, read on the forward strand.
TTGAATACAAAAAGAAAACATAACAGTGTAAATCTTTTTCAAAGGGCCCCAAGGGCCACTTTTTAAAATTGAAGCCTTTTTTTAGAGTATAAAGTTTGGTGGTTTTTTTTTTGGGGGCAATGTTTTTCAGATCTCGTCAAACATGAAATTCGGAAAAAAGCATGTAAAAAAGAACTGGTTTTTTCTACCCCAATGTTAAATTTTTTGCAACAGCTTAAAATGAACTTTTCCAAAACAATTAAAACTGATGTTAAAAAGGGGCCAACAATGGTAATTTTACGGTCAAAACCCACAAATAAATACCCATCCTGCGGATCCACGTCGCTCGATGTCCTTTTCCCCTTGTTGAGGGTTATCATCACCCGATCATCCCCCATCTTTCGGTGATCATTTTGAGTCACATCATCAAAATTCTGCCAAATGGCAGATTTCTATCCCCCCGTTAAGTTTTATTCAGCCCCATCCCCGCCACTTTTCTTTTTTAAAAACGCGCTGGGTGGGGGGGCGAACTTATGGGTTAATTTGCCGAGAGGGCGACCCTCATGAAAGAAAAATTTTTGGTACCAAAATCCCCCGGTCTAAAACAAAGTTTCAAAACATTTTATCCTGTCGGAACAAGCCCCCAAAACCATTTAAATATGGGGTTTTCATGCCCTTTAAAAATGCCGGGCTTTTAAACTTTCAAATTTTCCCAAATTTGAGGGGGGGTATGATTGTTATTTTGCCCAAACCTATTTTCCCCCCCCTTTTTTCAAACAAAAATTTTTCTGTGAAACCCCAACCCTCCCCCTAATGTTTTAAAAAAAAATTTTTCCTAGCCTTCAAACAGAAAAGAAAAAGATAAAAAGGAAAAAATTTCAGGGGAAACTTTTGGGTTTTAAAATTGTGAGAGTCACACAGACAAAAAAAAACTGTATGATCTCATGGCAAAATTTTCATTTCATTAAAAGGACTTAAAAAGGGAAAAATTTTTCAGTTTCGAAACGTGATGGCAAATTTTTTGAAAATAATAAAAAAAAACAACCAATCAAGAGATTATTTCTTTGTTGTTTTAATTTAAAATTCTGTCTGAAGAAAAATTTTGATTTTGTTTCGCCGAATCAATTTTTGAAACAAAGGGGGATTTCAAACCCCCTTGGGGGTTGTTTCCCTTCCATAAAGTTTTTCCCAAAGTCGTTTATCCCCAAACCCAATTGAAAACAATTGGGCAATTTCTGGAACTCTATCACCAATTGCAATTTGGGTTTTTAAAACCTTAATGTCTCCATTTGAGTTGGGGGGAGAAAAATGCCCAAGACCAATTGAACATCTGAGCGAACAGTCAAATGAACTTCACAAGAAATGTTTTGGTTACACACTTTCCAAAGTAAGTTGGGGCCGCCCAAAGGTTTACATTGGGCCCCTTTTGAAAAGCAAAATACCCAAAAAAATTGGGTTTAAGATTTTCCCAAAGAGCCAGGGAAAAATTTTGCAGTTGGGTCATCTTCGCCTTATGCGAGGGGGAGTTAAAGGGGTGTTGGGGGGGTTGAATCGGGCTTTAAAAATCATTTTCAAAACCAGATTGGAAGTTCATTTTGGGCGAGGGGGGCCTTCATCCCCGGTATGTTGGGGCTTTTTTCCCGAGCCACCTAGTTGATTCCAACAAATCTTGACAAAAGGGCCTCAGACAATGTTTCTGTAAAACTATGCACCATTCTTCGTTTGAAGGGCTTATGAAAAACAACGAGGGGTCTTTTGGGTCGTTTTAAAATTTCCCGGCGTTGACATCGAGCCGGTTTTCTGATTTTTCCCAAAAAGTTTATTTTTTTGTTCGTTTCCCTTTTTTTGAATGAGGCGACCCATCATCCCAATTCCAAAAAGCATCCCAAACCCGCTTGATTGGGAGGGGGCTTCTTGCCAAGGGAAACTTTATATGTTTTAAATGATGATATGAAGTTCTGGGGACGTCTTTGGCCACAATTTTTGAAAAATTTTTTCCCTTTTTGGGGGTGTAAAGGGCCCCCTTTTAACCTGTTTTATTTTTTTAGCCTTAAAAGACCTTTCCCCCGACACGATCTCTGGGTATTTTCCCCCTTACAAACAAACACTCATCTGGGCGTTCCTTTTCCCTGGTCTTGCCCTTTTCCTTTAGAAAATCTTCCCCTGATAGGGCATCCACCTTTAAAAAACATTTGGGGTTTTGTCTATGTGGGGCCTGGGTTTTTGAAAGGGAAAAAAAAAAAAAAATTTTTTAAAGAAAGTGACTTTTATTTTATACATTTAAAATTTTATTATCAATCAAAAATTATTTCACTTCAACTTTTAAAATTCATAGTTTTTCAAAAAAATATTTTTTATAATGTTTTATTTTTAACCCCAGCCCAGCAACGTCAGATGTAATTAAACAGCACAGTCAAACCCCTTTAATATGGACAAAACAAAAAAAAAAAAACCCCATAACACAAAAGTGAGATGTACGATTAGGACAAAAGGAAAATTGCCCCGGGCCCCCATAAGTGAAAATCATATCTCAACACCTATTACTGGTTTATCAATTTCCCCGTAATTATAGTAATTTGATAAAGGGCTTCCCAACCCTAAACATAGTGCAAAAAAAATTGTTATGGAGAAATTTAAAAAATTTTTCGTAGACTCCCCACCCCACTTCTCCCCCCAACTGTAGGCATCAAGGACCTGATTTTTTTGTTTATTTTCAAAATGGATGATTTTCCTTCAGTTTTTTTTAATTTCAAAAATGAATTAAGCCCCAGAGCTATTTTCTTTTAAAAAAACCAAAAATTTCCTTTGGGGTTTGAACCACAAATCTTGATTTAAAAAATGGCCTAACTAACTTGAAGAGAGGGGTTTAAATTACATTTAATAAAATTGCAACATATTTCCGTCTACGCTTTGGGGCACTTACGGGCCCCCAACCCCAAAAACCCAAATACAAATTGTAAAATGGTTTGGAAAAAAAAATCCTTTTTCCCGATCCCCAAGTCAAAAAATCAAAACAAGTCAATTGCACAGCAAGTTAACTATTATACCAAAACCTTTAAAAAAAAATTTAAATTAGGTTTTCTTTGTGATTCAGGAGGAAACAACTCCACGCTTGCCGCAGTGCTTCAGGGGATTTTTTTCATGAAGTAGATCCCCCCCAAATTTTTTAAAAATAATTTTACCATATGCTTTTCCCTTTCCTAATATATGGATAAAAGTATTAAGATATGTTTTTTCTACAACTTCAGAAAATTTGAAAAGGATTCTACATTTATTTTTTGAGAAATCAAATCTTGAAAATCGTACCTTGTGCTGAAGCCGTGCTGTGGTGTACAGTGGTGTAAAAGTATGAGCAACAAGTGGCCGACATGCGAATTTCCAAAAACAAAACTGGGGCGATAAGACACCGTCCAATTAAGTCTTCCTTACTCTCAAAAGCTTATATTCTCCTCTTTCTAAATATGGTATGTTCTTAAATAATGCTTCAATTTAGAATTAAAACTAAAAATAAACATTAAATCGGACTGCGAAAACATTCAGATAGATCTCGCGGTTGCGCGATGTAGCACAATGGAAAATTCCCACTCTTTCTAAAATAGCATTCGCAAGACCGTACACAGGAGCCATTTTGTCTAAACGCTTTTAAACCCTAATCCCCCATGCGAAGAGAGTGCAAGGTTGTTTATGTCTGTTTTTCACCTCGTTGATTAACGCACAACACCGCGGGATCACTGGGCCGCAACCAGACTACGTTCCATGTATGACCATGACGACGCGCGTGATGCATGAGGCGTGGGTGTTTAAATGCCATGCTTTCGGAAGTACGGAGAGACGCTAAGTTGTTGCTACGCTGAGTCAGGTTCGATTTTTAACAATTTCACATTAATTTTCCACTATTTTTTTTATTGTCTAGGTTAATATTGAATAAGAATAGTTGAAGCTTTTTTTTTAGATAAAAAAATATCGATTTCTTTTGACAAGTTGTGATTTTTCTTTTTCTTTTGATTTTGATTTTGTCTGTGTGTGGCCATTTTTTTTGGAAGCTTTTTTTTCACTAGGCCCTATTCTGCTATTCACATTTTTTATTTTACTTTTTAGCTATGGATGCAGCCGTACATAATCTTAGATTTTTTGGTGATAGGGCTGGTATTATTTTTGATGATGTTTGTAAGAGGGGGAGTGGGCAGAGAGTGCGTATGAGAAAGGTTGGATGCGAGAGACTGCTGAATGGATTTGTTTGGGGTTTATGGGACGAGTTGATGGTAGAGGAGAGGAAGGTGTTGACGAAGACTAAATGTATGTGAAATGAGAGAACTGGTGTGAGTTTTGAGTGATAAAGTCAGCGTGGATTTGATGGTCGGTTACTGCGTTTGATGAATGCGAGAACAAAGTATGAAGTTGAGTAAGTAGTGATGCAGTGAACATTAATGGATGAATGTTTTGTTGATGAGCAGCGGCCCGTGGCTGACTTGAGTACTGGTGAGACTGAGGTGAGTGGAAAGCTTGAAGAAAAGAGTGGCAATGTTGGAAAAAATGTGATGAGCAAAGATTTGAAAGCTGCGTTATGTGAAGAGTAGAGAGAAATTGATGTTGAGGGAAAATTGAGGAGAGAAGAAAGAAAGAGTTAACATGTTTGAGAAAGGAAGTGGAAGAATTGAAGAATGCAAGGATGACAAGGTGCTGTGATTGAGAATATTAGGAAGAGAGAGAAGAGCTGAGACAAAGGGTGAGGAATAGTGGACCATTACCCACCTTCAGAGAAAGAATATGCAAAGGATAAGGTGATATCAGTATGATGAAAAAAGGATAAAAT
>CM055831.1:24536285-24571151 GCA_029582265.1 Zoroaster sp. YZ-2022
ATGAGTTTGGTTAGCCAATGCATGTTGGACTGCCAGATACATGATATTAACAGGCCTTTTAAGGACTTCAAATCTCCTTTGCCACAAAAATGTTCTATGAAGTAGCCAAGGAAGAAAAGTAGCCTGTGTTGTGTTCAAACCTTGAGTTTCTTATCGTTGGAATGTGGAGTCTGTCATATCCTCCAAATTAAACATCCAGGTGGTTCAGGGGCTTTGTCCGCTAGACCAAAGGGAGACCAGGCCCACTACCCATTTTTACTTTTGTCAAAACACACCCTGATGTAACCGGTCGATCTCTTTTACAGGCCTACATGTACATAAAAACTATACATTTCAGACACAAATTGAATTAACCCTAACTCCTAGGCCCATTTGCTTACATAACCTGAATCCTTCTAACTCCTAGGCCCTTGCTTACACATAACCTGAATCCTTCCTAACTCCTAGGCCATTTGCTTACACAACCTGAATCCTTCCTAACTCCCTAGGCCCACTTGCTTACACATAACCTGAATCCTTCCTATGTAACTCCCAAGGCCCATTTGCTTACACATAACCTGAATCCTTCCTAACTCCCCAGGCCCATTTTATACATAACCTGAATCCTTCCTAACTCCCTAGGCCCATTTGCTCACACTAACCTGAATCCTTCCTAACTCCCTAGGCCCATTTGCTTACACATAACCTGAATCCTTCCTAACTCCCTAGGCTCATTTGCTTACGCATAACCTGAATCCTTCCTAACTCCGAGGCCCATTTGCTTACCCATAACCTGAATCCTTCCTAACTCCCTAGGCCCATTGTACCTATAACCTGAATCCTTCCCTAACTCCCGAGGCCCATTTGCTTACACATAACCTGAATCCTTCCTAACTCCCTAGGCCCATTTGCTTACCATAACGAATCCTCCTAACTCCTAGGCCATTTGCTTACATAACCTGAATCTTCCCTAACTCCTAGGCCCATTTGCTCACATAACCTGAATCCTTCCTAACTCCCTAGGCCCATTTGCTCACACATAACTGAATCCTTCCCAACTCCCTAGGCCCATTTGCTTACACATAACTGAATCCTCCAAAATCCTTCAGTAGTAAAGCAAGCACATGACATGTATGCACAATCGTTCTAATCTGTGATACATGTACATGGCCAGGGACCCTCCTCATGCATGGAGCAATAAACAGTGTCCACTGACCAAGCACTGACCTTCAATCACTACAACAAACATGGATGTACATGTACCATGGAAAGGCAAGTATGCCTAATAACCTCAATCCTCAAAATCCTTCACTTTAGGAAAGAGCATGTAGCATGTAACCTCAATCCTTCAAAATCCTTCACTTTAGCAAAAGAATTTGGAGGATTTGGAAGGATGAGTTAAAGTAACAACAATGGTTGTTAGCAAACTCTTTACAATTCGGTAACTCTCTTTGAATCAAGATACAATTTAACCAGCATTATGTGAAAAGTTTTATCTTAATGATATGAGCCTATGTGTCGTTTATGAGAAAAACAAGTGAAATTGCATTCAGTCTTACATGAATTTAATCAAAATTCCTAAGGCACCTCATGATTAAGATTATTTCTAGGGAAGATTGATGACATTAGTTTCACATGACAATTCATAAATTTTGTTGTTTATGAATTTCCCAAATCTATTCCTTACCTTATGTCCAAAAAAAAATAAAAATGAAAGTCTCCTGTTTCTGGTCATCATTCGGCCAACAGGGAAATACGTGATGCATGTATCGCGGGACAAATTTCCCACATAACATGTGGTCCTCCATGAAGTTGGGGCACAAGTGTGACATAAGGTTGAATTTTCAAAATCAATATATTTAATAATTTTACCATTTGTTTCTCCAAATATTCAATTAAGAAAAATCAAAACACATTATTGCTGATTGTTTCCTGATCATCAGTGATCCTTGTTCAATGAGAGACTAGCTGGTGAAAATACCTATGCTACATGGACACCTTTGTCATATTGCTTGTGTTTTATTTTGTAAACAGTTCATCATATTCAACTTTATCAATGTTTAATAACCATTTCAGGGGTAATAATAACATAAAACTAACATTACTATTATTGACCATAATACCCTAACAAGACATGACAATTGAGCTTTTGACAGTTTTAACAAAATTTGGCAATAATTACTTGAAATACTGTTACATGTTCCTCGTTAAAGAAAATGTGAATCATAGATCCATCAGTTTGTTAAGCATACCTATCATGTTATATAACAATAAGACTTGCTCAGACTAAAATCGGATATTATAGGTACCTCTTTTTCAAATACCTATCTACATGGACATCGTGTCCATGTAGCATAAATATTAATAATCTTTGTCTATTGTCCCCTTCAAAAGTTTTAATCTAGCATCCCATCAGTTTTTAAAATATACACTAGTCATGTTCTATGGTTATAGAAACTACTCTGACTAAATTACATCTGTGCAAACCATTTTCCCAATACCTATGCTACATGGACACGGTGTCCATGTAGTGTAATATCTCTGATAAATGTTGTCTAATTGTCCCTCTTTAAAGAAAAGTTTAATCATAGCATCACATCAGTTTGTTAAAACATACACTAGTCATGTTTGCTACATGTATATAATGCTAGACTTAATCAGACTAAAATTTGACTTAACCCTTTTTCCCAAATACCTATGCTACATGGACACCATGACCATGTCCATGCAAATAGATAATTGTTAATTTTTTGTGCAATTGTTTTACAATTATTTTTAGTTAAAATGTTTATAATAATAATAGTGTGTACATTTATAATGCGCCATGTCGTCATAAATGACTATCTGGAACAATAACTAAGTAAGATTAATTTAAACTAAAAATCGTTTAGATCTCTAGAAAATCCGGACCGGGAAAACAACTATGACAGTATGGGATGAACTTTGAAATCAGCGATGCTTAAAACTCCAAGTCAATTTTGCACTCAAAATCACCCTTTGTTGCTGTTGAAATTACCACTTGTTTTCGTTCGATTAAGGAGGCAAATGCACATTCTGTCAACCGTAAAAAATTGAAAAACAATGTAGGCCTACGTAATTTCCGAATATAAGCCGGCTTATATCGTTGATTTGACACGTAAAGTTGCCTGCGGCTTATCGCGGTCGTTATACGGTATGATCTTGAAGACAAAACACAATGCACAACTAAGCAAAATCGTTGGTAAACAGACGAAACGAAACCTAAAACCTTTATTGTTACGTAGCGAAAATGGTCTGGTCATTGTCAGTTTTAGTGAGCGGACCTCGATACACGGATTATTCAAAACTTCTGAAAAACTGTTTCAGCGTTTAGCTGCCGCATCAGAATCCACTACGTAGATCGTAGTCTATGCCATGCGTGTACCAGAGAGCCAATGGGAAAGATGCGTTATATCGTAGTCTATGGAAGGAGCCAATAGGAAAATTAGGTTTCGCGTGGCAGGCGATGAGTCATCGTTTTGTTGCCGTTGTAGTGATTACATGTCGTTGTGCAGAAAGCAGGCAACCAGCGGGACTCGTCGACATTCCGAATGCGTAAATAGTGATCGGGAGCGGAACAATCCTCGTGGTAGTTCCGGGACACCGGCTTCTGCGGACACCCACACAGTCAATCGTACTGTGCTATGCGGTTTTGCCACAGGTATTGGTTCGAGCGGTGCCATGACCTCCGGGTCAACTCATGTATGGCGGTACCATTTCAAAATGGGTGGTGTTTTATTTATGCGAGCGTTTTAGTTACCGCGCTACATTTCACTCATGGACACCAAATAACAACCGATCGTATATTTCCCAATCGATGGAAATTTCAATCACACTTCAAGTTTTACTTCTCATTGTGATTTATGGATCTTTTAAACCAGTGAAACAAGATTCCCCAATGAAAGTATATCTTTCGAGTCGTGAGCAGTGGGAATACCGTGCTACGTGTTTATTTTGCGGACACCCATGTAGGCGTCGTGCGCGTGAATTCACCGATATGGCGTTGAAAATCTGAAAATTTTAAACTAATATTTATTATTTATATGCTATTTGAAAAGTAAAAACGGATAAGCATGGTTTGTGTGGGTTAGAGTAGATTTTCTTTAAATACGGAATAAAGTGGAACACTTTGTATGTCACAATTTATTTTTTAAATGGCACTGGACACGGACAATTACCTGGTCATATAAAAAAAAAAAAAGAAAAAAAATCTCCCTTTTCCTCAAAGCTACTTTTCTATACCAGCTTTCATTATAAAAAATATTACCTTGAACATTTAACACAACAACTTAAACATGGTTAAATAACTACAAGGTAGCAATGTACTGTGTCCCAGGTTCATGGGTGACCCATGTACAAAGTATGGTGGCTAGAGGCCTCCTATTGGGCAAATGTTCATACCCTATGTGAAAAAAGTCGTTTAAAACACAACGCGAATTCCATTCGATCCAGCAATTTGGCTGCAATTGGACATCACTTAAAGCAAAAAAAAAAAATCTAACGCATGGGTCTGAGGACACATGAGGAGATCAGAAACTGCAGACTTTTGTGGCCTGAAAGATTTATTACCAGGTTTTACCGTCACTTTCTTGAATGTCTAGTTTTCATTGGAACATTGATAATTAATTTTTTAGAAAGGAAAACAAATACGTTGAAAGGTAAAACTTGTAGCTTTGCATGGTGAGGATGATAAGTAAGACTAATTGCGGTGACACCATGTGGAATCTCAATTGAGTAGTAATTAGTTCTGAAAAGAACTGGGGTACAACTCGACGTTTCGATCAGTATGCTCGATCGTCCTCCTGAGGCGATCAGGCATACTATCGAAACTCAGTGTACCAGTTCTAGAACAATACTACTCAGTTGAGATTCACATATGTCGTTGGAAGGTCTTTCACAAAATAGTTGTCAAAAGCTCTGTTTTACAATAAAAGGTGCCAAAATTATGTTATGACTGGACCGACCATTAAAGGGGCAGTATCGTCACAATCAACAGGGCTTGGAATTTGGAGTGCTATTTTTGGATTAACTGAATGACTGCCATAATACCCCACATGATAAGGTCATATTACCGTTGCTGCTGCATAAATGAGCCAGTAATTTTCAGTCACTGTGTTCATCTTAAACTAGGACACCGATTCCATGCCCTGCTGAAAGTCTGCTTTGATCGTGACGATACTGCCCTTTAATTAATTTAAGTTCATATTGTAAAACCATGCTTCTCACAATTATTCTGAGAAATGTCATTGTAAAGCATTTGTTTTCCCTCCGTCAAATAAAATAATGCTGTTAAAAAAACTTTAAAAACAAAAACAAAACTAGAGCTCAAGTGTTTGTTAGAACAAACACACGGTGTTAATGTCAACTTCGGTTCAATCAAATTATCATCAATGATGTCAATCATTTTGCAAAGGTGTATCATCTTTTATTATAACAATATAAATTTCATATTCAAAAGATTCATCAATTTTGCATTAGAATGTTTGAATTTGAACTTCCTGTTTATACCGGAAGTAAAGGTCAGATCAGGTGATTTGAAGGTCATATATGACACAATAAAACTTCCTCATGATCCTGAAAAAATAACGTTAGTACCTAATGTGGTTCAATTTCTGAGATGGGAAAGTAATCCCTTTTGTAAAACTGCCACTAGGGCGCTCTGAATGTTGATGTCATCAAACATATTTTTGAAAGATGTCACTAGTCACTTTATTCACAGAAGTCATATTCAAATTTCCTATTGTTTTTAGATAGAAAATTATTGAAAGGCAAGCCAAATACCATATGTTGGCTGCAGACCCTATAAAAGTGCTTCAGAATATTTTTTCACTTAAACTTCGGTTTCGACCGGAAGGAGAGGTCAGATTGGGTCATTTCTGTGCGAAATGTCACATAATTCAAGATCTATAAGATGATGCAAAGATTGTGTAAATATGTTTTGTGGTTCATGAGATATGATTTTTGAAATATTAAAATTGGATTTTAGTGTATTTGATATCTGATGACGTCACCATGACGTCACAACTTTACCTGAAACTATGTCATAAATCTATTGACAACTACATGTTATGGTCTAAGTACATGTATGTGTCAAGTTTGAAACTCTGAACTTTGAAACTATGGCTTTTTGTTAGATAAGTCTCATCGAGAAGAAGGAGAAGAAAAAACCCCAAAAGCGAACAAGAACAAGATGTTAGGCTGTCATGAACACCTAATTACAGAAATTGCTGTTAAAATAGTCCAAAACACGAGTGATACATTACCCAAATCCATCAAAATCCTGCAAGGTGCACTCTTTTGGAAAAATTCAGCACTGTTGAAACTGTATTTTCACTTCTTCAAATAGGACAAAATTACTACCTGGCAAAGTAGAGGCCATAAGTGCTGAATATGAAAGAGCAACGAAAATGCAAGGTGCATTTTGAAGATAAGGGCATGTTTCCAAAAGTGCACTGATGGATTTTGGAGGATTCAGGAAGGTTCTAGCCAGAATACAAAGGGGTTAGGGTTAATGTACAACAAAACATCAGCTCTGGAAATAAAATGTGCAACTGGAAACCAGTATATAATTAAAATACATGTACATGTATGTGCTGCAGAAACACTGGCTTTTAATTAAAACACTTTATTTTAATTAATCAGCAATTTATTTAATGTCTGTAACATAAGTGCATGCATCACATTATACAATACTGGCGGAAAAACGGCCGGGCCCCTGAAAAATAATCCTGATTACTCGAGCTAGAGGGGGTTTTGCAAAACACCAGATGTCAACTTAATTGTTAATGAATTTACAAGATGAGAAACGTCTCCCTAGGGTTGAATACCAACATACAGATGTGGTTGTGATATAAGTCACTTCTCGGTGATCTTGAAATGCACATACATGAAATAATCTACAATACAGGGTGTAAAATTTAAGGTTGGGGACACCTTAAACGAGGCGTCATGGTAGCCTATCATCCCAACCCTCTAGGGTTTTGGCTGGGAACCACCCCAAATTCTAAAATCCATCAACATGCAGTACAAAATATCCCAATTGTTGGACTTTGGTGGAATGGCCGTACGGTAGAATTATCAAAGCATCCATGGCTAAATTGGCTGAATAAAAGTCCTGAATCCAACAAAAGCACCCGGGGGAGTGTGATGGTTTGGACACGGGCTACATGATCATTCACTGGGCTATACTGAGGTAGTCCAACAAAATCAGGCAAAACCAGGAAAGTTTTTGGAGGATTTGGGCAGTTAAAGGGTTAATAAGGTTATTAATTTTTTTTAATGTCATGAACATCCAGTACTTGTAGCTTGGACAGACTTGACTTTGAGGTTAAAGAAAAGAAAAAAAAGAAAAAAAATATTAATAAAAATCAAGATCCACCTTGAATTAGATTTGTTGTCATGGATCACACAGATTGGGGTTGCAAAATTTTTCACCAACTTTGTGGGAACAAATTGATGGGAGTTAGGGGGCAATGAGTTTCATTTTTTTGTTGCCATGGGGAAATTTTGTTAATTTTGTTTTGCACCCTGCAATGTAGGTTTTTTATTGTTGACGGCGTAGACACAGTTTAAGATGGCATGCAATTTCTCCATTTGATGATCATCAGTTTGGAATAGTGAGCGATTGTTCTATCTCAGGGAAAAAATGCTACAGAATTCCCATTTTGTTTACCCAAAATACATGATTTTCTTTTCTAACTAGCATGTACATAGGCATGGCATTTTCTGTTTAATTTGCGAAACATGTACGTTTTGGACGGACTGTGTAGGCGTGTTTGTTATCATAATAAATGGCACAATGCGGGCGGTTGTCTGTTTTTAGTATAAAAATAATCCAAATACACAATAATTGGGAAAAAAAGAAAAGTACAAACTATTTTGTTGGAACAAAACACGGTGTTATGTGAATTTCCCGGTTCAATCAAATTATCACGATGATTCAATATCATATTTTGCAAAGGTGATCATCTTTTATAATACAATACCAATTTCATATTCAATAGACATATCAATTTTGCGTTAGAATGTGTTGAATTTAACTTCCTGTTTGGACCGAGTAAAGGCCCAGATCAGGTGATTTGAAGGTCATACATGACCGCCTCATGATCATGAAAAATAACATTATTACCTGCTTTGGTTCAATTTCCGAGATTTGAAAATAATCCAACCGTTCGCGCGGAGTTGGTGTATACCGCAATTTTTGCACCCGACCGGAGGCGTCTAAACACGCCATAGGAAACCCCGGAATATTTGTATGCATGCTGGGTTTGGGCGTGGCACGACCCGGCGTACAGTGACATGCTTTCGGTAGCGGGGCCCCGCTGGGGAAGCTTCCATCGTGTTTGTGGGGGAAAAAAGAAACCCGCACAGGGCCCAGAAAAACTTTTTTTTCCCCGGCGAACTGGTTAAACTGCCACTGGGGCCCTCTGAACTTTGATGATGTCATCAAACATATTTTGAAAAGATAAGATGTCACTGGTCACTTCATTCACAGAATCAAATTTTCTATGGTTTTCAGATAAAAATTATTATTTATAAACCTGTCGCCAAAAGGGCTGTGACAGGTGATGCGTCATCGTCACATTTTATAAAGGTCAATAGTAATTCGTCCACTGAAACCATCCAAATACTATATGGACTCTATAAAAGTGCTTAGAATATTTTTTCATTTAAAATTGGGTTTTTGACCAGAAGGAGAAGTCGATTGGGTCATGTCTTGTACGAAATGTCACATAATTGAGATCTTAAAATGATGCAAAGATTGTATAAATATCTTTTGTGGTTCATGAAATATGATTTTTGAAATATTAAAATTTGATTTTAGTGTTGATCTGAGCTACATAGCGTCACAACTTTACCTGAAACATATGTCATAACTTTGAGAAACTACATATCTGGTTAAGACATGTAGTGTCAAGTTTGAAGGCTCTGTAACTTTGGAACTGTTTGTTTTTTCGATAGTCTCATCGAGGAAGGAGAAGAAAAGAAAAAAAAAAAAATTAAGAGGTGATCGCTGCCCTAGAACACCTAATTAAAATTCAAGCTTGGCACAAAACATCCCCCAAAATTTCTGCTTGTGTTAAAAATAAATTATCAGTGTGAATTTCACCAAATCGTGATATAATAATAGCGGCCCTGGTCGCACTTCCTGAAATAAAACACCAGGCAAATTTGCTGGAAATGGAAGGTTTATTTTTTTTTTAATATAGGATTGTTTACATTTCATAAATTTGAAAACGTTTTGTAAATTTTATTTTCATGTGACCAACCCTAACATACATGTACACAAAAAGTATATTCATGCCTAAATTTGACATAAATATTTTTGAACAAAATTGTTCCCGGCAAGAATACATGCTCTGAAAGAAAAAAAAATAATATACACTTCCTTGTCAGTGCAACAAACCCCTGCATATAGTTATTACTAGACTGGGAATCCACTGATTTACTTATAGCTTATTTGGTCACGTTTTTTAATACTGGAAACTAGATGGCCCTGGGTTCCCCTGATGAATTGTTATTAATGCTGGAGGATTTAGAGATGTATCGCCGGTGTTTCACAAAACACTTTCTGGGAATGTTTGTTTTCAATCAGGTTTAATAATTTCCTTTTTTCAAAGGAAAGCAGTAATTTTAAATGGGTATTTACAAATAGTTGTCAGAAAAGCGGCAAATAGTTTATGACCCACACATCAATTTTTTTTCTGATTACCTGTAAAATCACTTCTCACCATTATTTTAAATGTGTAATTTTAAAGCATTTTTTTAAATATTTTCACTTTCAAAATAAAATAGCAATGTTCTGATGAAATTTTTTTGGTGTGAATTTCCATTAACCCAAACCACCCCAAATCCTGCGAAATCCACCAAGGCACTTTTGGGAAAAATTAAACCTGTTTGAAACGGGTACTTTCACCTCTTCAAATGGGACAAAATACCTGGCAAAGTACAGGCCTTGGTGCTGAATATAAAAGACCCAAAAATGCATGGTGCATTTTGAAGATAGCATTTTTCCAAAAAGTGCACCTTGTGGATTTGGAGGATTGAGAAGGTTCCCAAACCAGAATACCTAGGGGTTAGGTTAGTGGGTTCCTAACCAGAATACCTATCGGTTAGGGTTGGGAAGGTTCCTAGCCAAGAATACCACATGTAAGGGGTTGGGTTAAATAGTGAAAACACGGGCATTACATCTTTAACAGTAAGCAGCTGATAAACTAATGCATGGGTGACTTTTCCAAACAAATTATCACTCAGACTGGGCGTTTGTCAACAACATTAATCCCTACAGTATAAACATGAACAATGTATATTTCATCAGTTTCTGAAATAAGTCCCTTTTGTACAGGTTTGCTAAAACATTATTTTCTTCTCAAGCAGCCAGTTGCAGTAGAGACACTGCATGAAACACTGGGCTTGAAATTTTTTAGTTCACTGTGGTAAAGAAAGGCTATTTTATTGACATTGCAATTTTTTTTTTACAAATGCATAAAACAGGGTTACATTTAGTTGTACACTGTACATGTGATATTGCCTACAGTATTGGGTGGTCAATGCTGAACAAAGGGACAATTCATCACGATCGAGCAGACTTTCAACAGGGCATGGGTTGGTCCTAATTTAAGATGAACACAGTGACTGACAAATTACTGGCTCATTTATGCAGCAACGGTCGACCTTATCATGTGGGTATTATTTTCAGTCACTGAAAACTACCCCGTTCCATGCCCTGTTCATCTGATGATATTGGTTGTTTAAGGGTGCATCTGTACATAAATATGAGATTTTCGGTTTGATATGTCTGGAAAATTAAATTTGCCCCATTTGGTTTAGATTAGTTTCTTTAAAAAGGGCCATGAATTCGACACTGTAATGGAATTTGTTTTAGTCTGTTTCTGTACCACTGACCAAAAATTCCCAAATTAAAAGTTCAAAGTCAATAATCAGTGTCAATGTGGCGTCAAAAGAACACCCCATGTTAAACACTGAAATACAGAATGGATGGAGAGAGAGAGAGAGAGAGAGAGGTACAATGTACGAGGCAAAACGTTGAACTGTCTGCCACTGAAAGTGGATCTCCTGAGTGTAAGTAGAGGCATGGAGCCCACACTCCAAATAGTTAAACAGTGTGTCCCCTTGTACATTACAACTGTTGTGTTGTTATCCATGCATGTACTGTTTCTAGATTCCCCTTTGAGGATGTGATCAAATAATGTGCCCTTTGTCAACTTTATAAATAACACATAATTATGTGCCCGTTTTGCTATTTCATGGTAATTTTCTTTTCATCGAAAATTGCTTTTTTACATGAGAAAGGATAACAAATACTTTAAAATTATATATTTTCCAAAATAATTGTCAGAAGAAAGGGTTTTTACAGATAATATCCCAAATATAATTTTGGTGGGTCCTGTCAAAAATTTAAATTTTGAACATGTTGTAATTTTTTGAGAACTGAAGAAAAAAAGTCTTTTCCCAACTTATTTCCCTAGAAATAATTTGGTCTTGAGGTGCTGTAATTTTAAAAAAAGTGAAATAATTTCTTGGTTAGAAAAGATACTAATTCCTTTATTCTTCTGACAATAAAACACACAAATTTGACCATTTTCACTAAATAGAAACTACATGTACAGGTTGGTTTTTAACCTTCCTACAATCAGTGAAATTTTTTGAACAACCCATTCAGGCCACTCCAATCCATTAGCTGTTCCCGTGGCCTCCTATGGTTACCCTTCGGGCCTGTCACCACTGAGATTGCAGGGTAAGTGGTCTCCCATCGATCATTGCAGGCCATACTAATATGTTCAAACATTTAATCCTTCAATTGGGTGGGCACAGTTGATTTTGTAAGATTACTTGAAGGACAGCAGGCTTGTACATAGTAGTGAAGGTTGCTCAAGAACAGAATTTTTGGCCAAAAATGGCCTCCATGTGTAGTAGGGTTAATGATTGAGTCAAAGATGGATGAGAACAGTAGTGCTTACCAATATTATAAATAGTTTCTGAATAGTATCTAAATAGTATCTGAATAGTATCTGAATAGTATCTGATGATGTTTCACAGAACTCTTTTCATACTGTCTCTGATACATGTCCCCAAAAGAGCCTTCTGTTTCCAGACAGTCTCCACCCAAAATATCACACTGGTGGACAAGTTAACTATTCTCATAAAAACATTTTAATGCAGTACCTTTTAGAGTCCACTATAAGTAAATTGGTAAAAGATGGAAATGTTAGTATGTAACCCTATGAAGTTTTGGCTTTGCTTCCCCATAACCTGGTCAAGTGTGAACGATAATGACAGATTGGATGAAACTTAAAGGAAGCATGGAGTGCCATGGTGCGCGGTTTAGTCGCCGGTTTGTGTTTAGTGCATCGTCAGAATGTGGGTTGAATCCCAACTGCGACTGGTGCTTGTGTCCTTGAGAAAGACACTTTACCAAAATTGCTTCTTCACCCAGGGTAAATGGGTACCTGTGAGGGCAGAGTTGGTTGTTATGTTTGATTCCCCTATATCGCTGTAATGGCAGCAATTGAGCTGTATTCTACCCAGGGAGCTGAGAGGGTTTTCAGGAATGTTTTATGAGCAGGGAATAATATAATGTGTGACACCATTTTGGGTGGATACCATATATAAGCCCACATTATTATTATTTTTTAAATTATTATTATTATTATTATTATTATTATTATTATTATTATTATTATTATTATTATTATTATTATTATTATTATTATTATTATTATTATTATTATTATTATTATTATTATTATTATTATTATTATTATTATTATTATTATTATTATTATTATTATTATTATTATTTTTATTATTATTATTATTATTATTATTATTATTATTGTTATTATTATTTTTATGTACATTTAGTAATAACAATTACATCATCACTGAATGATAATCTAAATGTGTAATTGGGTGAAGTTTGTAAAGTATCAATTACCCTTAAAGTATTTTATCCAGTGATCTCATCTCAGTGAACTAACAAACGGACTTTTAAAAAAATTTCCCTGACATTGACTTTATGCTCCATATGTTTTCTGTACAATTGTGAATGTTTTTTTGGTATACTTTCATAACATGACTTCACATTGAGCCGAAATTTTATAACAGATTTTAATGCATTACCCTAAGGGTTTAACCCTCCTACTTCTGGTACCTTTATACGTTGATCCACCATTTGAAACAATCGCTTTGTGGTTTTGAATGGTGAAATAACTATTACAGTATTGATTCCCCCAAATGGTTTTGAATGGTGGTCAGCTAATACAAACCTTGTTTTTGGGTCTTTTCAAATGGTAGTACACTAATACAAAACCTTGTTTTGGGTACTTCTAAATGGTGAATCAATGGACTCTCTGCATTTGAATGGTTTGAATGGTAGTAAGCTTTTTCTACCAACACTCATCAAATGGTATCACCATGTGTACAAAACCAATGGGCATTTTGGTAAGTGGAAATTTTGAATGGTTTCAAATGGTCAAACAGTAGGAGGTTAATGCAGATAATATTGATTCAAAGAAAGTAAACATCCATAAACAACATAACCAATGCTTAAAACAGGTATCATCTTAAAAATTTTTGTTTTAAACCCGGCCTTGGGAAATTTCACAGAGACCATGGGCCATTGCCCTGTTCTTGGCCTGCCCAAAATGTTCCTACATGTATAGGGAAATTTGATATTCAATATTAGTGCCCTTTACTCAGGAAAGTGGTCTTACCACTACAGAATGAAATTCAGACCTGTTTTAACTAAAGTCGTCATTTCGTTTTTTTTATTTTAGAACAAATAATGTGATTTTTTTAACAGAAAAATAGAAAATCAGCAGAAATTTCCTGTCATTATTTAAAAAAATCAAATAAATGAAAAAAGTTTCGAACTGTTGTGGCAGCAGGGAGTGATGAGGCAATTGATACCCAGTTCAAAAACATACATAAAACAGTGACATTACAAAGTAGTTGGGACTCGACAAACAACCTTCTCTGTCACACCTCGGAATGCATCGCTGTAAGATCCGTGCATGGTTGAACACAAGTTGATCTTTACGATGGGTCGGAGTGAGTTAAACATGATACCTGAAATCGTAGATGGGTTTCCAAGCACTCTGTCTTTTTTTTCCTTTTTCTTGAAATGCCCAAATGTTATTTAAGAAAGATGTTCAACCTCGCATGATGGCGTCTTCTTCTGATTTTAAAACATTATCAACTTCTATACCTCCAGGAATAGTTTTATAATAGTGAAAATGTGAAAAACCGAATCAAAATTCTGTAATTGTAATATGATTGAACAAATTTGGTAATTTGGCCAAAAAAAATTTAAGGGTCTTTTCCCCCTGGCGCCATAGATGGATGTATAAATACATATATATACATTTTTCATGAGTGAATATAACACCCTGTTATGACCGTTATGAAATTGGGTGTGTTTCCAATTTCGAGTAAAATTTCAATTGATTGATTTTTTGGGGAAAGGAGAAGAGCTCCCCTTTCCTTTGTGTTTTCCCTTTTTTAAAGCTTTTGTTGATGACAACTTGGAAGTCATGGATTACATGATTGTATGATATAAATTAAGCTGCTCTTGAAATCCCACTGTTGACCCGATCCTTTTGTATTGACAAAATTCATTCGTAATTGGAAATGGAAACTTTAAAAACTAAACAATTTCTCAAATATATAATAGAAGCAAGGTTTACAGTAAATATACGTTTTACTGTTTACAAGCTTCAGACAAGTGACAACTTATACACTCACTGGCCAGTATTCACATGTCCAAATACACTTTACAAACTGTAACGGTGGGATGATCATTTAATCGATTTCGTGATGTGTATTACATAATTTCCGAGCAGAACAGTAAAAGAGCATTGACTTTAAAAACACAGGCACTGTCAAAGTCTTAAGTAGTGTAAATAAAATAAAAAAAAATTATTGTAACACAGTTCTCAAACTGAACTTTGGGGATGTTGCAATACTTATGAGTGAGTTAAATGATCCAGTGGGGGTGTTTAAAGGGGCAGTATCGTTACAATCAACAGGGCATGGAATCAGAATATGTTTCGATGAACTCAGTGACTGCTATATTTCCCCGTGATAAGGTCATTATAACGTTTGCTGCATAAAGAGCCAGTAATTTTCAGTCACTGTGTCCATCAATAAACTAAAACATCGATTTCCATGCCCTGTGGAAAGTCTCTCTGTCATGGCCGATACCCCCTTGAAGGTCCCCCGAACGGAGAATAAGTAAAACAAACAAACAAACAAACAAACAAAAATTTATCATTAACTTCATTAGGCTTGGGCGATATCATTTTTTTCATCCACGATATCGGCAAACATATTCGATTTTTGATAATATCGCGATTATATTTTCATTCATGCATGATTGCTTTGGCCCATAACCACGGTATGTGCCCCTCTACCGTCACAATAAATCACAAATTGTTTTGCAGGGTGTATGCACTTCTGAAGATTCGTTTTTTTTCTCACATCCAAAAGCTGAAAAGGCTGTTCTAATTTTGTTTCATGGAATTTCTGACTTGACTCACAATGCGATTTTTTCTTTCTTTAATCGCGACAAATGTTTTTTAAATTTCGATTTGCTGATATCTCGATAACATAAAAATGCTCTCGATTCATAACGAATAAAAAGGTGTTGCGATTTCGATATTCGTGTTATCGCCCAAGCTTAAACTTCATATCAGCTAGATTTAAATTATAATTTGGTATTATAAATTTAAATTATAATTTTAATTTGGTAATTACTAAAGATTTACACTTGCTCTAACACGCTGGTGGATATCTGGGTCAACAAAAAAAGATTCTGTCGACATAGTGCATTTTTGAGAAAATGTAAATTTAATCATTTTTTTATTTGAAAGGATCACTGTGATCCATTTTCCAAATTAGAATGACTAAAATAAAATACATTTCACTACGAAATGAGCTGAAACTTTGCATGTTGGTTCCATACATCTCTCTTGATTAATCCCAAATTTCCCTTGAGGTGGTCTTTCATAATTGTCGTGATTCATGGTTGAAATTCTAATAAAAGTAGGTTTCCTAGGGTCATGTTAAGTATTTATTTATTTTTTAAATTTAAAAAAAAATTATTATATAATTTTCAGATTGTCAGTGGATTTCCTTTTTCGACAAAATTTCCTCTACTCGTTACATTTAGTTTTGTATCCTTAAAGGTGTTTTTAAAATTTTTTATCAACAACCACATGTTATACTCAAAATTAAAAAGTGTTTGCTGACAGATCATGAAATGCTTAAAAAAAATTAAAACCTTGGGGGTTCTTATTTAACAAATGCAAACACATTAAAATAAATAAATAAATAAATAAATAAATTGTTTTGTTTCCCTTCAGTTGTAGACTTTTATTTTGCATTTTGAAATCTCAAAATAATTTAAAAAAAAATAAATACTGCAGTTCATCTAGCATCATATTATAATACAGCCAAACTTTGCAGTTTTTTTATGAGTGTATTTGTCCAAAGTTTTTACTGTCAGGCAGGTATAGCACCTTC
This sequence comes from Zoroaster sp. YZ-2022, assembly GCA_029582265.1. Lineage (NCBI taxonomy): Eukaryota > Metazoa > Echinodermata > Asteroidea > Forcipulatida > Zoroasteridae > Zoroaster > Zoroaster sp. YZ-2022. The sequence continues at coordinate 24,552,828 of CM055831.1, forward strand.
TTTGTTCATAGCGTGGGTTTTACCAAAGGTGCTGTCTCTCTTCTCGTGGTTAATCATCCCCAGGGGTAATCCTGCTCAAGATTTACGCTGATCTTTGGTGTCACTCCAGAATAACACGCTAGCTTAAGGGGGGATGGATGATTAATACAAATGTTGAGGCATGTTAGGGGATGCGATAAGGTGAAATCAGGAAGACTCTGCTGGCCAATTGGCACATCCCCGGTGTTGCTGTTGGGAAAAGAGATAGCTCCCCCAATTGATTATGTTTCTCGGTATGCTCGTGGACGACACGATTTAGTCCCGAGGCAGGTGGGCCCTGGTATGGTACAAAGCAATGATCTGTCATACTAGCCTTTATTAGAACTCAGTTAGAATATTGCCTGTGTTTGGGCCGATTTGATGGTAAAAATTAGTTTTCCCCCTGTTTTAATCCTTAACTTGATGAGGCGTGTGCAGTCTGCTGATTGCCAGTGTGTCAATCAGAATCACATTTAAATATCCCTTTTATTTACAGAACTTACAATATCCAAATTTCAAATTTGTTTTTTTTCTTTTTATAATGATAGTATCTTTCAAAATTCTATTTTGGGGTCCGCTGAGCCAGACATGGGGGTATATCTTTAGTCTGTTATTTACCAAATAAGTTTTAGATGTTAGTAAGTCCACCCAGTGTAGTACATGTACATACCCTTAATTTAGCACATCTGAAGTGGAATACTTCATGTGAAATGACCCACAGTTATCACCGAATTGAAACTTTGTATAGTCAGAGATAAGATTTCGACCATAGAAATCTTATATTGTTGGGGTAGATTCATTACCCTAGGTAATGTCACAATCTATATAAGATGATACGGATATGCATCCATGGCATAGTACTCCAAAAACAATGGTTGGGCCATTCAGACATTGTATTCCACAGACTGATGCTAATAGGGTGGATGATATCATAATATCGTAACGATCGATATTCAAAAAAGAAATATTCAAATGGGTTATGGTTGATATTCCAACAGACTGCCAACTCTTCCATTCTGCGGAAGACTTCCGTATATGAGGTAATTTACTTACTTAAAATATATGCAAGGAGGCCTCTCCTTTTGGTGCCAAAAGCCTAAAACCCCTGGACCCCACCGCAAGGGCTCGCTGCTGCGTTAAGCCCGATTGAGTCTTTCTGATTAGAAAATTAAATCTTCCTCATTTCAAAATCATATGTTGCAGCTCTGTTCCAAAATATGCATTAAATTTATATCACTCTTTTTAAAAATATGGGGTGATCATCTGTGATATAAGCGAGTTACAGTACCAAAAAACCCCCCGAAATCAATGCGGTGCGCTCATGTTCCCACTACTTGGATCGTGGTCTTTAATTCGTACCCTCAACCCTGTAGAACTGTAAAGTAGTTCATATCAGTGTCCCAAAGTCTAATGTTGATACTACAATTTTCATGTATTTAAAAAATCTGCGATAATATGTATTCGCCGATATCATGCCCCCGATAAAAATCGACTATAAAAAAAAACAATATTCACCCCAAGCGCAATGTCTCAAAGATGCAAAGCAGTCTCTGGGGTGACTTGCTGGATTGCTCTAGAGCTGTAAGCGTAATAAGGTGCTCTGTGTGACTCGCTGTGTAGGGGCCAGTGGTGCCATGTATATTTCTGGAATTAGCAAGTGACTCGAGTGCTTCCCGTGATGCTCTCATCATACACAGTTGTCAAACTCGCTAGTGCTCGGTGATGTTAGTAGTAAAAAAGGCAACATAGGGAACTCGGAAAACTGTAGAGTGGACACCAAAAAGGGGCCCTTTACCAGTCCGTTCTATGGTGTCTTTCTTTGTATTTCTCTGCGATATGGATACATAATGCATTAGGTAACTAATTTGTTATGGAATCACTTATTTAAAATAGACAAGGCCAACATTTTTCTAACTGATCAGTTTAAATAAATTTGCATGTATACATAAATTTTATTAGGTTTATGATAATTCAGTAGTAGGGGCCTCGGCGGACTGGTAAAGCGCTTGTGACTTTGCCACTCACGTCGCGTGTGGTCTTTTACAGGGTGTAATCCGATGGATATACCAGTAAAATAAAACTCAAAATTCTAACTCCCCGGCCCATTTGCTTACACTAACCTAATCTCCCAAAAACCTTCACTAGTAAAGCAAGCACATGACATTTTGCAACAGTGTTTCTAATCTGTCATACAGTATATGTACGTGGAGGACCCTCCCTGGTTGCATGGAGCAATGAACAGTGTCCCCACCAAGCATGACCTTTAATCACTACAACAAACATGGATTACATGTACCATGGAAAGAAGTATGCCTAAACCTCAATCCTCAAAATACTTCCTTTAGCAAAGTATGTAATGTAACCTCAATCCTTCAAATCCTTCACTTAGCAAAGGGATTTTGGAGGGTTTAGAATATTAGGTTAATGAAACATGTTTGTGTATGCCATAATCTCAGCATGGATTCATCAGATTTTAGCCCTCCACACATTGAAGCCCTCCCAACCACAAATTCTGTTCTTTAGGAACTTTCAGTACATACATGTACAGCCTGCTGTCCTTTCCCAAATAATCTTACAAAATCAATTGTGCCACCCAAAGGGCACTGTAAATGTTTGAACATATATGTTTGTATGGCCTACTATGTATCAATGGGAACAACTTCACCCCGTAACCTCAGTGGTTTACAAGCATCTATGTAACATAAGAGGCCATGCAACAGCTAATGGCTTTGAGTGGCCTGATGGTCGTTTCAAAATGCACTGATTGTAGGAGGCTAATTAGTGAAGAAATACTAAAAGGATAAAGGAACCCCAAAATGCTGACAGTTAAGTCATTCAAAACAAATACCATTTTGTAAACACGGTATTTTTTGGGGTGTGTGTGTGTGTATTTTGTGTGAAGGGGGGGTTTCTGGAAATTTGCAGTGCATAAATACAACTGAGAATGAGATCGACAGCATAGGATAGGATCAGGGGGAACACTGAGATGTTGAGACAGGGGAACGTGCCTCCTGGCCCACACTTTGATGCTGATTTGTTAAAGGGGAAAATTTAACTATAATTTAAAAGCATTGAAGAAATCCAGTATGATGTATTGGGTATGCTAAATAATATGTGGGGTCCCCTTGCCACATTAAAAAGTCGTGGATAATTGATGGGCAGAAATGCTCGACTGGTTTTATTCTAATTTAATGATGATTATGATTACCTTCATGTTCAATGACAAATATGGTCTGTGGATAAAATTACTTAACTCCTTGACCTTTGTAGATTTGTAAATCTTGAAAGACCAAAGGAAAAACAATTTGTCAACAACAATTCATAATTTCCCAGAGTCTTCTTCATGAGGAAGGAAAGCGGAAAGAATGAGAGAAGATGGATTTATCTGTTTGTAAAATTTTTTTGTTTTGTGTTTGCTATGGGCGTTAGAAGTATTGACATTCAATCCGTCTGTAACTGGCAAGATCAGTTGATTTGTGGTGGTTGAGCAAGTGTTATGAGGTAATTCTTGCCAGTCAGTGGGTCGCATTGATGTTTATCACACCTTTCGTCAGGTAACTACGTGTTAATTCATGATTGCATAGTACATGACTTTTCGAACAATTTTGTCCTTTTATGCAGAATTTTTTTTTTAAGTGTACATTTAATTACCCCAAATCCTCCCAAATCCTCTTGGCTAAAGTGAAGGATTTTGAAGGATTGAGGTTACATGCTACTCTACATGCTCTTTGCTTAAGTGAAGGATTTTGAGGATTGAGGTCATTGCATACTTGCCTTTCCATGGTACATGTACATCCATGTTTGTTGTAGTGATTGCAAGTCAGTGCTTGGGTCAGTGGACACTGTTTATTGCTCCATGCATGCAGGAGGGTCCCTGGCCATTGCTTCACAGATTAGAAACATGTGTGCATGTAATGTCATGCTTGCTTTACTACTGAAGGATTTTGGAAGATTCAGGTTATGTGTTTAAGCAGTGGGCCTAGGGAGTTAGGAAGGATTCAGGTTATGTGTCAAGCAAATGGGCCTAGGGGTTAGGAAGGATTCAGGTTAGTCGTAAGCAAATGGGCCTAGGAGTTAGGAAGGATTCAGGTTATGTGTAAGCAAATGGCCCTAGGGGTTAGGAAGGATTCAGGTTATGTGTAAGCAAATGGGCCTAGGGAGTTGGAAGGATTCAGGTTATGTGTAAGCAAATGGGCCTTGGGAGTTAGGAAGGATTCAGGTTATGTAAGCAAATGGGCCAAGGGTTAGGAAGGATTCAGGTTATGTGTAAGCAAATGGACCTAGGGAGTTAGGAAGGATTCAGGTTATGTGTAAGCAAATGGGCCTAGGGAGTTAGGAAGGATTCGAGGTTATGTGTAAGCAAATGGGCCCAGGGAGTTAGGAAGGATTCGTGATTATGTGTAAGCAAATGGGCCCAGGGAGTTAGGAAGGATTCAGGTTATGTGTAGCAAATGGGCCTAGGGAGTTAGGAAGGATTCAGGTTATGTGTAAGCAAATGGCCTTGGGAGTTAGGGAGGATTCAGGTTATGTGTAAGCAAATGGGCCTTGGGAGTTAGGAAGGATTCAGGTTATGTGTAAGCAAATGGGCATAGAGGTTAGAATTAATGCTAATTTCAATAGCAAATGTTGATTTGTGATTACAATTGTGATTTATTAATTTTTATTATTTTGCCTTGCGATATAAACTGAATCTTTCACTGCCTCCGCTCAGTATTATAAAATCAAATGCAGTAGGACCAATAATTACATGTAGATTAAGAATAGTACATGTCCTAAAGTAGCCTTGCTGCTCTTCGTGAGTCCTGTTCTCTGAAGAACCTGTTACAATCAGTGCAATTTTGAAACAACCCATTCAGGCCCTCCAAGCCATTAGCTGTTGCCAGTGGCCTCCTATGGTTACCCTTCTGTGCACTGTCACACCACTGAGATTGCAGGGTAAGGTGGTCTCCCATTGATACACTGTAGGCCATACTAATATATTCAAACATTTACATTGTCCTTGGGTGGCACACAGTTGATTTTGTAAGATTACTTGGAAAGGACAGCAGGCTTGTACATGTATGTACTGAAGGTTGCTCAAGAGCAGAATTTTGGATCGGAGTGGCCTCCATGTGTGGAGAGGTTAGTTTCACTATGAATCAGAAGATGCTATGAGTATGAAAACACATATGCGCCACATATGAGGTATACGCCAGTCACAAAAGAAGCTCTTTGATAAGTGTTAATGTCATTTTAGAAATGTTGTCTTGTGGACTGAGTTCGACTACATTAAGTGTCAGCTTGAATGTGTTCCGGCTGTAAACCCAGCCACCTGTTACAATATGAAAGAAGTTACAACCATCCTTCAACATTGAGATGCATGAATAATTATGGAGGATTAGAGAAAAGACAAATCAAGGGGGCTATATTTACTTGCGAGTGATTTCTAAAATTTCAAAATTGTAACAAACAGGTTCGGTACAGGATTGGTAATTTAAAAATAATCAAATTGTTCAATTTAACCAGTTGACGTCGGGAATATTAATTTTTTTCTGGTCCCCCGTGCGGTTTATTTTCAGTGAAAAATCTGATAAAATTTCTAGCCATTAATATAAAAAAAAATTGTCAATGAAACTAAGTTCGGACACCCAAATAAACACCTTTACTCATTGACATTTCGAGAATTAAATGGCTGTTTAATTACGTTTGTGTTTGTTCAGTACAATTGAACCGTTGAGCTCGATGCAACGGCCTATTAGCACCAGCGCCCGGTCGAAAGACGGCATACCTGGAGAGAGATCGAAGGCCTCGTAAACAATGGATTAAATCCGTCTTTACAAATTCTTGGCTTGTACGTCAAAGGAACAGGTCTTGGATAAAGGGATTAGGCAAAAATCAATCAAAAGAGTGAACTCGTTCAGTATTTGCAGTGCATTTTGTCCGGGGCCTGAACCGTGACCATGGACTCCGAGAAACGATTGCGATGTATACAAGTCAGCGCACGACGGCACGCCACGTGTGGTGGTGACAATTCCTCGGTAACACACACAAAATCGGAATGCGTGTTTAGACGCTCTCTGATCCGTTGTACAAAAAAATTGCGTGTATACCGGCCTCTGAAGCGAATGTAAAACTGATGATGATATATTTTCCTTAGAAATAATTTTTGGCTGGTGGTTACATTTTAAAGAGTGAAATTATTTCCTGTTTAATTAACCTAACCATCCCTTATCATGCAAAATCCTCCAAGGACACTTTTGGGGAAATTCAGCACTGTTGGTAACTGGTACTTTCACCTCTTCAAATGGGGCAAAATTACTACCTGGCAAAATACAGGCCATAAGTGCTGAAGATGAAAGATCGTGAAAATCGTGGTGCATTTTGAAGATAAGGGCATGTTTCCAAAAGTGTTGATGGATTTTGGAGGATTCAGGAAGGTTCCTAAGCCAGAATACCTCAAGGGTTAGGGTTAAAGAAACGTATATTCCTTTCTATTAACCCTCCTACTTCTAGTACCTTTTCATACAAGTTGATCCACCATTTGAAACCATTGCTTTGTGGTTTTGAATGGTGAAATAACTTACAGTATTGATTCCCCAAATGGTTTTGAATGGTAGATCTGCTAATACAAAACCTTGTTTGGATCTTTCAAATGGTAGTACAGCTAATACAAAACCTTGTTTGGATACTTCTAAGTGGTGAATCAATGGACCCTCTATGCATTTGAATGGATTTGAATGGTAGTAAAGCTTTACCAACACTGTTCAAATGGTATCACCATGTTGTACAAACCAATGGGCATTTTGGTAAGTGGAAATTGAATGGTTTCAAATGATTAAACAGTAGGAGGGATAAATGTCCATATTAGAATGAATACAAACAATCTTAATGCGATTCACTGTTTTCTCACAAACTGTTCAGTGCAATAAGCTGAATTTTCACAGGTTGGTTGTTTAAAGGGACAGATTGTCCGATCAGAGCAGACTTTCCAACAGGGCATGAAATCGGTGTCATGGTTTAAGATGGCCACAGTGACTGAAAATACTGGCTCATTTATACAGCAGCAACGTAATATCACCTTATCATGTGGGCATTATTTTCAGTCACTGAGTTAATCTACACATGTAAATCTAGCGCTCCAATTCCATGCCCTGTTGATCGTGATGATTCAAGAGAGTTAGGATAATCATTGAATTATTTTTGTTGACATTACAATGCTGTACTTCTGAGTATTTCTGGGATTTAAAAATTAAGCATCCAATTTTTTTTTGTCTTTTAAAAACAGGGTGTCCAAATATTTAACTCAAATACCTTAAATGAACCAGGGTGTCCAAAGGCCCAGAGGTAGCGAGTATTCCTGGCTGACACTACGTGCTGTACCTTCCCTTTAAGGTACTTTTGTAATGTCTTGTGGACAGCATTTGACTACATGAAGCATCAACAGTGAGTTCCAGATGGATTCCAAGCGTTAAAATATTGAAATAAATTACACTCGTATTCAACATTGAGATGCATGATTAATTATGGAGGATTTATATGACAGACATAATGTATGTTTGAAGGGTTATATTGACTAGCGGTGACTCAAAATTGCATATATGTAACAGCTGTAGAGCTGGTTAATTATTAAAGGTAGGTATGCATACATGCAGGCAGGGTTCTACTACATGTGGGCAAAATTAGTGCGGGGTGCCAGATGTTTACGAACGCCGTCCGGGGGGTCTAAGGAAGGGTTTCCCCTCCTTTGAGAAAATTTTTATTTTGAAGGGGCTTAGATGCAAAATGGTGCTATCTTTGCAACATTTTGACCTAATTATATGTGTAATTTTATTCATTTTTTTAGTTAATGTTTGTTTATTTTTGTGTTTGTTTATTTTTTTATTTTTTTAGTAATATTTTTTTTCATTTTTTTAATTAATGTTTCTATATTTTTTGAATGTTCATCTGAAGGTGTAGTGTAACTGCCATATAGCCTGCATTTTCTGTACTTATTTCATAGATTAATTGTAACCTATTTTATTAAACGTTCAATGTTAATCTTCCTTGTTTCACAACTTGTTTGTATGCCTACATTGTGGTCGTCAGGTGTGGTACTGTGTAAAATAAAATAGTTGAAGTTGAATAAAATGAATTAAAAGCGTGTTACTGTGTAGTATCTTTCAAGATTATAGAAATGACTGAAACTGTTTTGTTAATGTTATTAATTAATTATGTTAGTGACTGAATAATAGTGATTTAATATTAAAGTTTAATCAAACTTACCTAACCTTGTTGTTAGACCAGCCTCACTTTGTACCTCCTCTCTTTCTTGAAGCCCACAACTGCACTTTGGGGTAGTAGGCAGGCTGTGCTTTGACATGCCATGCACTACGTACAGTCGACATAACACACTCAGCTCACTGTACTATGTTACTTCACTGCACATGCATACAAGCATAGGCTACCGGTGAGACACATGGCAACTGAGTTGTTGCACAATTACACGGGATGGTGTGAGGCTATTCCTCAATTGGTTAACACCCAAAAGGTTTGCCCACTCGTAATACTGTGACAGGGCTCGAAAATAGCTTTTCCTGTCCATAAATTTATATTGTCATGACCTCCTGGAAACATCGTTCAAACAGCCACAATTTTTTTATTTAAATTTGCAGTTGAACTTTCAAATAACTTTTAACTAAATACAGTAAATCTGACAATGGGGCTATGTACAGTGTTGTAGCTTCATGGGTCGGCAGCCGTCGGATCTAACCGGCACTCCCGGGGCGACGGCACCAAAGCAAATTGATGTCTTACGACCGGCACAAAATTGTGAATATTTCATTAAACAGTAATAAAGTAAAAAGTTCATGTATTCTTCATTTCTTTGAGTTATTTGCCACTATTTTGAGGACTTTAGTCTATAGATCAATTAAAACTTAATCGATATTATAAAATAAATCTCAGTTTGTAGCGGTACAAACAAATACACTAATTAGCATTTATTTATGAGCGTCAGGGAAAAGACCTGGGAATCCCATTATGATTAGTTGTTTGCGTCTGCACAATGAGCTAATGCCACTTGTCTCTACGTGCAAATGATGCGGCGTGCTTCGTAATGTCGATGCGTAAATTTCAGGTTGGATAAGCGTGACTTATAAACGCTAGCTTTCCCCGATGTGCTCAGCAAAGGAAATTATTCACGTCGTCCCTCCACTTCATTCATGAAAAGTTTGTGAACGTTTTTGGAAGTGTTTTGATCAAAATATTATGCGCACTCACGAAAAGTATCACCAGCTTTTTCTCTTGCCACTAAGCATAAGGCGGCGGTGATACTGATAGATGACGGCAGGGTCAGCGAAGCCTGCAAATTCGAGACATTCTTCTGGACCACATCTTTGTGTTGGTACAACTGACCCAGGAACTGATCACACTACCGAGTCGTCGGCCATTGTGGGTTTAGGGGAAAAAATCGAGCTGCTATGCCTGACGGCCCGGTTGCTCAAGTGTTACCACCTGTTTTGATTACATCCTCTATACTCATTACATTTACAATGTCACTGAATCACTGTCATTTCATAATTTCAAAGCAATGTTGTCAATTGCATTGGAGGGCACTCCTTCACATAAATTCTTGTATAATACTATAAAAAATATCATACTATTATACAACAAATTATGTGAAGGTGAGCCCCCCAACCATTCTAAAGCTAAAACCCAGGAGCTTGGGGCTTGGCCTCGGCCCAGCGGGCGTTGCCCTGGACCCACCAGGGCCCTTAAGTGCCCTGGACCCGGCCGTGAGGAGCTGCGTTCCGTTCGCTCCGCTCACTATGCTGAATCGATGGTAATGGCACTCAATTTGGTCTGGTGACAACCCTGGCTATGTCGTGAGACCAACACAAGGTCAACATTCAAAGTCACCACCCGTGTTGCCGACTAGCCTAGAATATTATTTGAAAATTTCAATTTATAAGCATCAGTGTTTGAGTGTTGTAACGCAACACTAATAAATAAATAATCAATTTATTAAGCTTCAGAGTGGCAACCCTGTACAAGCTAATGGGAGCGACTCGGACAATCGCCGATCATTACTGTGTTGGAAGTATGGGAAACAGCACACCCGGTATACGCCGTGTATAGATTCTGCTAAGCTGCCGTGTCTTTCAAGGGTTCAAATATTAGTTCAAACATCGATGACGTTAACATATCCAAACCATTGATAATATAGCAAGAACATCTCATATTCGGAAAATAATCAGAGTTTTTTTCCTCAAAATCAATGTTTCTTTTTATTCAGCGTTCAATTAAAATATTGCAAAATTACAACATGTATGCTTGGAATACGATCAAAATAAACGCATTTACTGAACGTTCCAGTTTATTTTTGCGGAAAATCTGTGGCGGGCAGTGCATTTGACCGTGAGTTCAGGCGCAAATAATGAGGGTGTACGGCCCGCGCCGCCAGCGCCGCCACGTACAGAACACTGCATGCAGGTATGTAAGGTGTTAGCCAGGATTTGAAATAGGTGTCCAAATTTGCTGTAAATTCCAAAACCGGTGTCCAAATTGTTCACTTTTACTCAAGTTCTGGTGTTGCCAGCAGCAGGGTGTGGGTTCGAGCCCGGTCGTGACACTTGTGTCCTTGAGCAAGATATAACCATAATTGCTTGATCCTTCGGATGGGACGTTAAGCCGTAGGTCCGTGTACTAGATTAAGTAATGCACGAAAGAACCCAGAACACTTATCGTAAGTGTAAGGGGTTTACCAGTGTTTATGGTTCACATTGCAAACGCCTTGTTTACAGGTTTTCCCCAGGCTTCGAGCTTACAGTGCTTAAGTGCGCTTTTCTGAGGCATCCCATGGTTTCATTACCAGAAATGATTAATAATAATAATAATAATAATAAAAATGACAGATGAAATAGGTGTCAAAAAACACCCAGACACCCTCTAGCTAATTTCTATGTATATCCCTCCTACTTCTGGTACCTTTTCATACAAGTTGATGCACCATTTGAAACCATTCGTTTTTGTGGTTTGAATGGTGAAATAACTTTAAGATGATGAATTCCTCAAATGGTTTTGAATGGTAGGTCAGCTAATACAAAACCTTGTTTGATCTTTCCAAATGGTAGTACAGCTAATACAAAACCTTTTTTGGATACTTCTAAATGGTGAATCAATGGACCCTCTATGCATTTGAATGGATTTGAATGGTAGTAAAGCTTGCTACCAACACTGTTCAAATGGTATCACCCCAGTGTGTACAAAACCAATGGGCATTTTGGTAAGTGGAAATTTTAATGGTTTCAAATGGTCAAACAGTAAGAGGTTATACTAGATTGGCAATTCAAAACAACCAAATGGTTTATTCAAATGAAAAACTGATATGTTTCCTAAATAATTTGGTCGGAGTGGCCGTCACTTTTCAAATGAGCCAGCATGAAGTTGTCACTAGTGAATTTGATAAGTATATGTATGTAAGCATAGTCTACATGGCTTCTATCAGGGTTAATATCCAGGGCTTTCAAGGTCAGTGTCACACAGCTCAAGAGTTCTGAGAACTTTATAAATGCCTGTCAGCGTAATTTGATCGAGGAAAAACACCAACAGATATTAGAGGAATATAATATCAGGCTCATGGTGTGTGTTGCTTTGAAACATGTTCACAGGTGTTCCTGTAAATTTGCCCAACAAGGATACTCCCCTCTTCTACCGTTGTTGTTTTCATGATGTTTGTTTGAATTTTCTAAAATCTACTTGGATATGTCTACAAGTGATTGTGACTGAAATGTAGGTACAACATTGGAAATGTTGGGAAATGCTTCTACGGGTTCGCTACCCCTTTTGAACCGACCTGAGAGTTCCCAAATCAGTGTGTATCTAAGCCACGATGAAATGTGATAACGTATTCACAATCTTGACATCAAACAAATGAAGGAAAAAGGTCCATCACAACCTGTTAATTTTTGTTTTGTTTTGTTCTACATTGAAGCACTTCAGACAGAATTATATTTTCAGAATGATTATAAACTTCACAAAACTTCACATTATGTTAGCTTTCAGATTATAATTTTGTAATCAATTACCAGGGTGTACTTCCTTGAAGACCTGTTATCAGTGTTATCAACTGATTATTGTGCGATTACCCATGTGAACAGACTGTAGTCCCACATCCAGGCAAGTTTGATAGAGAAAAAAGGCCTTTATCCCTTTTGTGTGACTACATAGGTTTGATACGTGTGGCTGTTAGTTTAATGTTGCTGCTTGCAGGGATAAGACCTTTGCAAGTAATAACCCTCCCCCACACACACACACACATTGCAATCAGTGACTCAGCAGTCAGCCATGAAAGTGCCCTCTCTCTCTCTCTCTCTCTCTCTCTCTCTCTCTCTGTCTCACCTAACCTCTTCAGCAAATTACACTTTCTCCTGAGTCTGGTCGAGTCAAGTGGAAAATTGCCCTCGATCAGGGTGAAAGAGAGAGAGAGAGTACAGGAAAAGTGGGGAAAAGGCAAGGATGCAAATGACGGCTAAAGAGTGATATTGCTAACCATTGATGTTGAGAATTGTGGATGTTATGAGAAGATACCCAGCTGATCAAGAAAAACTCGGGAATATATTGCTGGAATGTGAATTCTGTTTATTAAATAAAGATTGCTTGTTGAGGGTCTCCACCACTTCATCATTACTGCTCTTCCATAATGCTATATTAATTAATTTCAACATTTTGATAAAGTGAAATTAATATTGAATTGAATTAGTTTGCCAACTGCTGACTAATCAAAATGACCTGTAATATATACAGAATTGTAAAATTAGTGACCTTTAGTTTCTAACCAGAGCAGGATCTTTATCAAAGGCTAAAACCTTTGCCTTAATATATAATAATAATAATGTGTGACTTATATAGCGCACGTATCCACCAACTAAGTGGTGTTCAAGGCACTTATATCATTACCCCTACTCATAAGGCTCATAAGGCTCACTAATCATTCCTGAAACCATCTCAGCTCCCTGGGGAGTATATAGCTCAATTGCTGCCATACAGCCATATAGGGCTAATCAACCAATTCTGCCTCACAGGTATCCATTTAACCCTGGGTGGAGAGAAGCAATTATGGTAAAGTGTCTTGCTCAGGACACAAGTGTCCGGCAGGATTCGAACCCACATTCTGCTAACACCAGAACTTGGGTCAGTAAGCTGACCGCCGGCCACGTACTCCATATATTGATAAAGATCAAGCTAGGTTTGAAATTTAGCCACTAACCAAATTTTGCATTCTGCTTGCTCAACATGGTGAGGAGACTTTGACAATGTGAGAAAAATTGTCAAAATGTACACGTCTTCATAAAATCATTCATGGAATTGAGTGCTAGTTTTGATTAGGTCCGTGCGGTATCCGGTACCGCGAAACTGTCATTACTGATTCATTTTCGGTTCAAATTCCGTAAACGACTTATTAAAATTTCGACTGAACGTTGAAGCCACAAATGGAATTATCAATTTTTTGTTAACAAATGTGTTTTAATATAGAGTGGGAAATTATTACAGTAAGTCCCATTTATTATGACTCTAATAAACCAGAGAAACTTGTGTTCATAGAGTATTTATGTTTTTTACAAAATTGTTGACGGTAACGGATATCCAAGATTTCCAATTTTGAGTATCGAAATAATATATTGTTAACTGAAAATAATACCCCACATGATAAGATCATATTACCGTTGCTGCTGCATAAATGAGCCAAGTCACTGTGTTTATCTTAAAGTGGACACCTGTTTCCATGCCCTGTTGAAAGTCTGCTCTGATCGTGCTGATACTGTCCCTTTAGCAATAAATTTCACAGGATGATAAACGCTGCATGAGGAGAGAACATCAGATGTAGTGTGTATCAGTAATGGATAAACACAAGGATTATAGGTAAGATGATTAAACGGGGCAGTTGTTCTTTTTAGCCAGAGACAGATGCTATATCTAGGCTTAGATTGAATGACATTGCCGGTGTCTGAGGATACATGTAACTTACTGCCAGAAATCAATCGTGGTACAGGAAACGAATGTGTTACATGTAACTGAGGAGTATTTGCGTTGCTGTTCTGAATCTTGGGTGAGATTAGAGTTCTCTGTGACTTTTATTAGGTACCTACACACATACTGTTACATCCCATGAATGAATAATAAATGAGCAATATGAACATTACATGATGCATCATACACTTGATGTACATACACTGTACATGTAGTTCATTGTTCTCAATATAAACATGAGTATTCTCATTATAAATGTATGACTTGAAGTGTTGCATGCAAGTTTGTGTGTTTTGGTCATTTCAAGAACCGGATACCAAAATCCAGATACCCAATTTGTGAAAACATAAGTATTTCTGGAGTGTCGTGGCGGTCTAGCTACCGGACTCAAGTTCTGGTGTTAGCAGCAGAATGTGGGTTCGAATCCCCGTGACACTTGTGTCCTGAGCAAGACACTAACCATAATTGCTTATAGGGCAGAGGCAGTTTAACAACTGCCTTGTTCTGACAGTTACCCTCCCAGTCCTATTCACCCGATGAAGAGGCTGAGTATAACTTGTCTTGTTTCGGTGCGAGGCTGATTTCTTCAGTGTGGAGTCGTAACAACTCAAGGACTTAGTAGCCCCTTGGACTGGGCGATTTGCATTAAAAAATTAAAAATAAAAAAAAAAAAAAAACCAATATGACCACAAGTTTTCTTGTTTTATTACAGGGTTCGCACGGTCATGGAAAGTCAGAATTTTGCTTTTGCATTTTCCAGGCCTTGAAAGTCATGGAAAAGGTAAACTTCTTTAAAGTCATGGAAAGTCATGGAATTTTAAGACTTATTAAACCAGTTGCGTCCGGAGGCCGTGTACACATTTTTTAGCACTGTGATCGGAGAGCGTCTAAACACGCCATAGAAACTCGGGAATATTTGTATGCGCGCTCAGTTGACGTGATAACAAGCCACGCGTGCGTAAAGTGACGTGCACAGAAGCGTGACCACACGCTGTGGAAGCTTCATTGTCCTTTCGGTGGCGGATAACACGCCATTTTGGCAGAGCTCGTGCTTTGGTTGGCGTGTATTGTGCAACACTTGTTCGCCAAATGAAGCGGGGCGTAAAGCGCTCGCTTCACATGGGTGGTTATGCGGGGCACGTAAACCTGTTCCACACCTTTGTCTTTGTCTCCATTGAAATCTGTAAAGCTGCAGTATACTAAGATTTCATAGACCAATTACTGTGCACCATTGATTACCGTACATGCTACTCGGATAATGGGGAAGGAATCCTTCCTCCATGCTCGGTTGGCGTGTAAATACGACGAAGAATTCTTTTGAGGGCTCGGTGGACTTCTAAGAGCGCAACACCAATACGCCCTCTGGCTATAATTCCCAGGAAACTTCGCCAATTTATCTGCTAATAAGCTAAATAGGGTGTCTCGTCTTAGTTTCGATGCGTAACCCAAAAAATTCACGCAAACAAAACGCGTTTGTGTGAAAAGAAATCCGCACAGGGCCAGAAAAACTGTTTTATTCCGACGCAAACTGGTTTTAAAAGAAAAAAACAAGACAACCGGCAACCAAAAGACACAATTTCTGGGTACAAGTTCACATCAAAGAAATGTCTGCCGACTTTGGATGTTGAATGTATCAATTTGGGATTAGAAGCCAAGACAAGAGTTGGGCTATTGTTCACTGGACAATGACTGACAGGTTGTGGTTTTACACTCCCAGACCAAGAGACAATAACCTCTGGGACCTGGTTCTTGGCTGGTTTACAGCTATATATAACTAAACACGCGGTGTCCCTCTGCCTGGCACGCTTGGTACTCCGCTGATCTGGTTTTGCCTAAGCAGGGTAGCGGAACCAGTGTCGTTAACGTTGAATGCTTATAATAGATTGCGGCAGGCATAGTTACAAATCGGTGCATCAAAACATTCTCTTGAAAGAAACAAAGTTGCCGCCAATTAAAATGTATCAATAAAGCTTCCTTCAAGATGAAATAAATCTCTCAGTGGCACAATTAGTTCTCGAACGATAAAGGAAATTTTGGGTGTTTTTTTCACCATGGAATACATTATAGCGTATCGATACGTGAGGCCGATTATAGACGGTATTTTTTATAGCGTATCCGGCATGCCTAGGCAGAACACTGGTGTTATCGAATCTGAGATTCGCGTGTTAATACAGTCGTTATGAATCGAAAAGTCATGGAAAAGTCATGGAATACTTGTTTAAAGGTCATGGAAAGTCATGGAATTATCTTAGTAAAAAGTTACAACCCTGTATTAGAGTTGTAATAAATGTGGACTTCAGTAGACTTCCAGTAATAATTTCCGCTCTATATCAAAAACGACTTGTAGCATCCCATTCCCCACACACATTTTGTTAACAAAAAGAGACTTGTGTGAGCTTAAATGTCCAGTCAACATTTTCAAAAGTCATGGGGGAATTGGAACCGAAAATGAAAAATGGTAATGACAGTTTGATTCGGGTATCCTCCGGATACTGACACACCTTAAGTTGCATGGTGGAAGAACAGAGAGAGAAAGTTTTGGAACCACCATGATATCTGAAATGAATTAATGTCTCTAATGAGTTGTTTCTGAGAAGAACCAGTGGTTTGGCACAACATTTCCCCATCAGTACACTCGGGAGAATGCCTGATTCTTCTCAGAACCATCACAACTCATTAGAGATAATTACTGTGCTACCGCAAACTTCCTTGTACTAGGTTCTCATTTAATAGTCACATCACCAGTTAACCATGAAATCAATACCATGATATGTAAAACAAACGTTTTTTCAACTTCCCATGGTCTATTACTGTCGCCATTTAAAAAAATCATTCTTGGATGTTTCCATTAACAAGGCTCACCTTGATATCAAGCACTTTCAAGGAAAATTTGTGACCCAAACCTACTACACCAAACCTCTAGGCTTGAAGGAAAGTGGGCTCTGTAAAAGCTTATACTGTGTTAACATTGATTTTGGGTACAGGGAATATAAAACAGATGGTGGCAGTGTGATATAAGGTATATTTTGCCTATTTATTTATCCACTTTTACTGACTGGTGGTGTTGGAAGGTACAAATGTTGAGTAATTATTACAATGCCAGTTGTTTGATTGACATTATTATTCTCTAATATCTTCGTGGTGTAAAGTTGGTATTCTGAAATTATTTCAACTTTCATCTTAGACTTAACAGTGAGTCGTTATGTCGAATTCACATAAAGATTGCAGTCTGGCAACTTGTTGTAAACATAACGGCACCTGTTGGGATGAAATGTCAAACCAACCTGCCACTTGTGCAAAATTTCTTAAGCATATGTGTTTTAGCAGATGACAAAATGGCCAACATCTCACTAGATATGCATGCATTCATTGCTCAAAATCTCCCAAATATAATTTCTAATCGTCCTTGACTACATTTTCCTCTCCTTAAGTGTGTCTTCTGTCATCTTTTAAAGGAAAATATGAATATTTGAGGAGGGAGAACTAGTGTATGAAACACCACGTAATCAACAAATTCATGAGATTTCTGTTCAGGCGTCTCCATTCAATTCTTCGCAATGTCCATCAACAAGGCCCA
Organism: Zoroaster sp. YZ-2022; assembly: GCA_029582265.1. Taxonomy (NCBI): domain Eukaryota; kingdom Metazoa; phylum Echinodermata; class Asteroidea; order Forcipulatida; family Zoroasteridae; genus Zoroaster; species Zoroaster sp. YZ-2022. Next base: position 24,570,409 of record CM055831.1, read on the forward strand.
GCAATGACAAACTACCTTGAAGTTGCAGGACTTCATCTTTTCAAACCCGACTTCTCCATGGACACTTTTATTTTGCGTGCTCAAAGTCACATCCCAAACTCGATATAAATGTTTCTACAAGATAATGCCAAAAGTGCTCACATCATTCCCACAAACCTCATATCAACTCTAAGTATTTTAGGGCTGTGCGGGTATCGGATACCCGACCAAAACGGTCATTACCGGTTCCATTTTTCGGTTCCAATACCCTAAACAACTTTTTAAACTTGGACTTAACATTTGAGCAGAGGAACAGAAATCTGTGTCTCTTGAACAATGTAATGTTTACACTTTTACAGACAATTATCTTTAAATTCAAGAGATTGCACTCAAATAAAGAAAGATCGATTTAATTATGGTATCCTCTGTATTATAAAATCAATTTGTTACCATTTACAGTACATGTATTTGTAACCACGTGGCATAACATGTATGTTTTCAACAAAATAAGCGGGTATCTGAAGTTTCCTGATTTCGGGTATCCGGTTCCAAAATATCCAACGCACAGCCCTAACATATTTTATTTCCATAATCATAACCTACATCCTGTGTTTACATGTTATCAGACATCCGATCACGAATCAGGTAACTAAGGTCGTTTTTTCATATTTGGTTATAAAAAAGGTGGATGTAAAGGTGGATGTAAAAAGGTGGATGTATTCTGCATTCTTTCCCAGTATTTTCTTGGAAAGGGGAGAGGTTTA
>CM055831.1:25267525-25270025 GCA_029582265.1 Zoroaster sp. YZ-2022
AAATTCAGAAATTTATCAAAATTTTAATTTAGTGTGATGATAACAGGACATCCATGTGTGTTACTTTTTAATGTGAAGTACTAACGTTAATGTGTTCAGCATAGCACATTATATGTAATTTTAATTATACATTATGAAAACTCATATCTCCTGATCTAAAGTAGGTACTAACGTTATTGTTCATGATCATGAGGAAGTATTCATGTATCAGATATATGACATTCAACTGACCCGATGTGACCTTTACTTACAAATATGATTATGACATCATCAACTGCTCATTTGATTGAACCGGAAGTTAACTCGAACACCTAGTGTTTTTATTTAAAGCATACCAAATTCTAGTTTATATTGTATTTATGTGCCATAAGCGCCATGCTTGGCGTATACTGGCACTTTACTAAAGTGTACATTATTATTATTATTATTATTATGGTGATAGTACTTTGAAAGTTCGGTCGGTGCAAATTTCAAAGTCTTGTACAAATGTTACTTTATTTTCCAAACAAGGCTACTGAATCTAATTTATATTTTACAAAACCTAGAAAAATAATTTGCTACCATATTATGTTCAAATAGGTGGATAATGTAGCTTTAATTTCGTAAACATGGGACATGTAACTTTCGTTTTATGCGATATCATTTTATAAGGTTTGTTAACATATTCTGCATTATTAGTAATCATAAATGCATTGAAGGTTTTGTTTTTCGTCTACACAAAAACTTATTCATCAATAAATACAATTAATGCAAACAATTAAATAAAACATTCTACAACATTCTTTCTTTCTGAAAGACATTTAGTAAAGAAGTTGTTTGCAGTCAGTGCCGTAGCCATGACGTTTCCAGTGGGAGGCACAGGGGCATTGGATTTCAGTGGGGGCCAGGGGTATGGGTTTTCCTTTTCTTTTCTTTTCTGTTTTGGGGGCACTATGAGGACTTTTCGTGGGGAGCACCTGGGGCACTGGAAATTTGTGGGGGAACATGCCCCCAGCCCCAGTGTCTACGCAGCTGTTGCAGTTTGATTATATTGCGCATTTGAAATGAAATTCATTAACTAAGTGCCATCTTCCTTGCTATTGATATTAAAGACTTTCAATGCTTTCCTAGTAGTTCAGTGTTTGTTTTACTACGGCCTCGAACGCCTGCAGAACGTGCCCCACTGGCTTAGAGGCTATGGTTTCTCTTTACTGTTGAACAAAATCCCTTCAAACAATCATGTTCCTAAAACAACTAACTAGAGTCAAGAGTGGGTTCAAATGCATAGAAGTGTCAGAGCGCATGCACAGAGTGGCAAGTGATTGAAACTTGGCCACTATAGCTATAACATGTGGCCTCTTTGTCAAGGTCAGTCAAGTCACTGTATATACGAAAGACAGTTACAGTGCCACACACAAGTAGAAAGTATCAATGCTTTATTAGTTTGTGAATCCATTAGTGTGATTTTACCAAATTTAAGTACGTTGGCTCTGATCAACAGCGGAAAGTCTGCGTGATGAGGGTGTACTATAGGGGATAGAAAAAACATTGGGAAGCATCCATTTAGGAAAAAGGACCTATTGGATGCAAATTAGGACCATTTTTAATAATAATAATAATAATAATAATAATAATAATAATAATAATAATAATAATAATAATAATAATAATAATAATAACAATAACAATAATAATAACAATAACAATAACAATAACAATAACAATAACAAGAACAAGAACAAGAACAAGAACAAGAACAAGAACAAGAACAAGAACAAGAACAAGAACAAGAACAAGAACAAGAACAAGAACAAGAACAAGAACAAGAACAAGAACAAGAACAAGAACAAGAACAAGAACAAGAACAAGAACAAGAACAGGAACAGAACAAGAACAAGAACAAGAACAAGAACAGAACAGAACAAGAACAAGAACAAGAACAAGAACAGAGACAAGAACAAGAACAAGAACAAGAACAAAACAAGAACAAGAACAAGAACAAGGAACAAGAACAAGAACAAGAACAAGAACAGAACAAGGAACAAGAACAAGAACAGAACAAGAACAGCGGCAGCAGCAGCAGCAGCGGCAGCAGCAGCAGCAGCAAAGAGCAAGGCAAGAGCAAGGAGCAAGGCAAGGCAAGGCAAGGGCAAGAGCAAGAGCAAGGAGCAGAGCAAGGCAGGCAAGAGCAAGGCAAGGCAAGGCAAGAGCAAGAGCAAGAACAAGAACAAGAACAAGAACAAGAACAAGAACAAGAACAAGAACAAGAACAAGAACAAGAACAAGAAACAAGAACAAGAACAGAACAGAACAAGAACAAGAACAAGAACAAGAACAAGAACAAGAACAAGAACAAATTAAGAACAAGAACAAGAACAGAACAAGAACAAAAGATAAGAACAGAACAAGGAACAAGAACAAGAACAAGAACAAGAACAAGAACAAGAACAAGAACAAGAACAAGGAACAGAACAAGAACAAGAACAAGAACAAGAACAAGAACAAGAACAGCAGCAGCAGC
>CM055831.1:25272525-25322240 GCA_029582265.1 Zoroaster sp. YZ-2022
ACAAGAACAAGAACAAGGAACAAGAACAAGAACAAGAACAAGAACAAGAACAAGAACAAGAACAGAACAAGAACAAGAACAAGAACAAAGGAACAAGAACAAGAACAAGAACAAGACCAGCAGCAGCAGCGGCAGCAGCAGCAGCAGCGGCAGCAACGGCAACTGGCAGCAGCAGCAGCAGCGGCAGCAGCGGCAGCAGCAGCAGCAGCAGCAGCAGCAGCAGCAGCAGCAGCAGCAGCAGCAGCAGCAACAGCAGCAACAGCAACAGCAACAACAACAGCAACAGCAACAGCAACAGCAACAGCAAGAGCAACAGACAGCAGCAGAAGCAAGGCAGAACAGGAGCAAGGCAAAGGAGCAAGGAGCAAGAGCAGAGACAAGAGCAAGAGCAAGAGCAAGGAGCAAGGCAAGGCAAGGAGCAGGAGCAGGAGCAGACGGGCAAGGAGCAAGGAACAAGAACGGAGCAAGAGCAGGAACAAGAGCAGGCAAGGAACAAGAACAAGAACAAGAACAAGAACAAGGAACAGAACAAGAACAAGAACAAGAACAGAACAAAACAAGAACAAGAACAAGAACAAGAAGACAAAAGAACAAGAACAAGAACAAGAACAAGAACAAGAACAAGGAACAAGGAACAAGAACAAGAACAAGAACAAGAACAAGAACAAGGAACAAGAACAAGAACAGAACAAGAACAAGAACAAGAACAAGAACAAGGAACAAGAACAAGAACAAGAACAAGAACAAGAACAAGAACAAGAGAACAAGAACAAGAACAAGAACAAGAACAAGAACAAGAACAAGAACAAGAACAGAACAAGAACAAGAACAAGGAACAAGAACAAGAACAAGAACAGAACAAGAACAAGGAACAAGAACAGGAACAAGAACAAGAACAAGAACAGAACAAGAACAAGAACAAGAACAAGAAAGAAGAAGAAGAAGAAGAAGAAGAAGAGAGAGAAGAAGAAGAGAAGAGACAAGAACAAGAAGAGAAGAAGAACAGAACAAGAACAAGAACAAGAACAAGAACAAGAACAAGAACAAGAACAAGAACAAGAACAAGAACAAGAACAGAACAGAACAAGAACAAGAACAAGAACAGAACAAGAACAAGAACAAGAACAAGAACAAGAACAAGAACAAGAACAGAACAAGAACAAGAACAAGAACAAGAACAGAACAAGAACAAGAACAAGAACAAGAACAAGAACAAGAACAAAGAACAAGAACAAGAACAAGAACAAGAACAAGAACAAGAACAAGAACAAGAACAAGAACAAGAACAAGAACAAGGAACAAGAACAAGAACAAGAACAAGAACAAGAACAAGAACAAGAACAAGAACAAGAACAGAACAAGAACAAAACAAGAACAAGAACAAGAACAAGAACAAGAACAAGAACAAGAACAGAACAAGAACAAGAACAAGAACAGAACAAGGAACAAGAACAAGAACAAGAACAAGAACAAGAACAAGAACAAGAACAAGAACAAGAACAGAACAAGAACAAGAACAAGAACAAGAACAGAACAAGAACAAGAACAAGAACAAGAACAAGAACAAGAACAAGAACAAGAACAAGAACAGAACAAGAACAAGAACAAGAACAAGAACAAGAACAGAACAAGAACAAGAACAAGAACAAGAAGAACAAGAACAGAACAAGAACAGAACAAGAACAAGAACAGAGAACAAGAACAAGAACAAGAACAAGAACAAGAACAAGAACAAGAACAAGAACAAGAACAAGAACAAGAACAAGAACAAGAACAAGAACAAGAACAAGAACAAGAACAAGAACAAGAACAAGAACAAGAACAAGAACAAGAACAACAACAACAACAACAACAACAACAACAACAACAACAACAATAACAACAACAATAACAATCAGACGTCTCATACATATTCATGATTCCTAATCGCGACAGCCTATTACCGGTACCATTGTACCAAGATCGCGGCGGCCAGTGCCCCGTAATGTAAGCGAACGTGTCTCAAGTCAAATTGTACATGTACTTACATAGGAAAACTCACTGAATAAAGGAAATAGCCAACCAGCTGATTGTTGGCCTACTACTGTTCAGATTATCAGCTATTCCATGGTACATGTATTTGACACAGCTTTGTTTTAAGTAAAATCATTAAGGTTATTTAAATTGTTTGTGCATCCAATGTGAACATTTATTATGTTGTTTGGATTTTAATATACAAATATTGGATGCATTTGAGCAAAAATGTAGCAGAATATTTCACTGGTGAAATATTTTGCTAGAAATGGATAAACAAAATATTGGAAGATTTGTCCTATGTGGGAAAAAAAAAGGATGCCAAGCACGTGATGTGTGTTCCACTTACCAAATGACAAGGATCCCATTTTTATTTCAAATTTAAAACAAAAAACAACCTCTGTAAGGATATCATGAGCCATTTTCAAGTTAAACAAAATTACTTGTGATTTTTGTGAGTAACCCAGATATTAAGTTAAATTAGTTGTACACAAATAACAACTTTAAAGATAATACCCCTAAAATGAAGACATGGAGGATTTACTTGTGTGACATATAAGTTTCTTCTACAAGTGATTTATTAATCACATTAAGCCTCTTCTATCATCCAAACACTTAAATCTCTGGCTACTGAAACTAACATACTAATCAGCTACCAAAACAAAGTCCCCATAGCCAGACCTGGGTTGATGACTTTACCAGAAACTTGGAATGTAAACAAACCCACAGGACTATATTTCTTGGTTGATGATGTGAAGTGTTCACATATCAATTGCTCTCTGGCCTGAATGAGACAATATACACACTGTGCGTTTGCAATACAGTATCAATAAAATCAATAGTGGATTTAACAATAGTATAACTATCGGTACTAACAGTTGATATGGGCATACGAACATTGCAATTTCACTCAGCTGAAGTCATAGCCCTAAATGGTCTTAACATCTGGACTACTTGTAACCAGGATGATACGGTGAATTTAGGTTCCTCGGTGATGACTGAACAGTGAGCTATGATTTACTAATAACTCGGAAATATTCAACAAAATTTACAACAACATGATTAGTGGAAACTAGATGATTTCTAAAACCTCTCATTGCAGTAAAAGTGTAAACAAACTGATCTAACTGAATCAGCAACAATACAAAAGTGGAAATGCAATAAAGTAAAATGATAAAATTAAACAATAATCAGAAAGAAAGTAAAATAATCCAGTTGCAAATAACTGAATCTATTCTAGATTCCTTACATCCAACATAAAATTGTCTCAATTGAATCAGAAAAACGGAAGGAAAGTAACACTATAAACTATTAATATGTGTCAAAACAAATTTCATGAATGCGAATGGCAGTTTAAGTACAAAACTATCACAACTGGTCATAAACTTTGAATTAACTATTTATTAGCAGTCAGACTTGACCCGTAAATGTCTACTCTAAGAAAAACTTATTTTTAAATGCATGGTTTCAAATTTACTGGGGTTTCAGGTTAACAATTAAGACGTTTTAGCTTTGAACATAGTAAAATAAATTTCTTTTCTGTTAAGCATGACAATGTATTGTTGATGCATAACTCCAGCCTATCATGAAAGCTTCAGCAATGGTGAAAAATACATTCAGATTGTTTAGTTGTGAACTTTACAAATTCATTTTGAGAAAGAAAATACTTATAATGAAATTACAGACAGGAAGGCTTCACAAAGAAACATTTAATAAGTTATGATTGATGTGCAGCTAGTTTGTCATCCCATTATATGTAAATATATGTGTTCCTCACTAGTTTAATTACAAAAGTTCTGTAATAAATTTGATTATCTCAAATGCAACTTGTGGGACATATTTCATTGGGACTGTGTTGTACATGTACATAATAAACATTTCTTTAAATTAACAGTGTATATAATGGTTGGTGCTTTATTATTAAAACAAGTTGATCTGATTTGTACAATATGTTTGTGTCCCTACTTTTAATTATCTTTCATCCCCATATAATTGTACTATTGTTGTGACCATGAATATACAAGTATGGTTCTAATTGCTTTAAAATAATACTGTGTTGTGAAAAAGAGGCATCATTATTTCAAAATGTATTTATATAAAGTGTTTATAACCGCTACTAAGTTACTTCAACTCACTAAACGGTTATTTCATTTAACTACATACAATGTACATGTACATGATGTAATTTGGATTACATGGCGCCGAGTTCAACACGCGACAGTTCTTACTGCTTCGCACAGATATGTACGTACAGATACATTTACCACATTGTACATGCACGTACATCGTACATGCGTACATCGATACAGCTTCATGTACATGTACTGTAAATGTTGCGCACTGGATCGGTTTGCCGGTATCTAATATGTATATATGTTAATGTACCTACGTCATCTTAAAATACGGGCCATATGATTGGCTGAAATATCGCAGGATGCAATTCTCGTTTGCAGAAAAAAAATTACTTCCGGTTTGACATGAAGTAAAGGTCAAATTAAGGTTATGTTTTGTAAATATTGCGACAATTAACAATCTGTACCGCAATGGTGCAAAAACTGAATTTACCTCTTGTGGTTGTTGAGATATGTTTTTGTTAAATATTAAACTTTGACTTCCGGTTTGGACAGGAAGTAAGGTCAAGTGGGGTCCACCTTTGTGTAAATATTTTCGACAATTGAACAATTTATACAATGGTGCAAAAGTAACAATTACCTCTTGTGGTTGTTGAGATATGATTTTTAAATAAATTTTGACTTCGGTTTGGACAGGATGCAAGGTCAAATGGGGTCATCTTTTGTAAATATTTTGACAATTAACGATCTGTACAATGGTACAAAAATTGTGCATTTACCTCTTGTGGTTGTTGAGATATGATTTTTTAAATATTAAGCTTTGATTTCCAGGTTTGGACAGGTTGCAAAATGTCAATTTATCTCTTGTGATTGTTGAGATATGATTTTAATATTAAACTTTGAATTCCGGTTTGGACAGGTAGTAAAGATCAAATTAGAGGTCACAACTGCCCCAGGTAAATATTTTTCGACAATTGACAATGTATACAATGGTGCAAAAATGTAAATTTACCTCTTGTGGTTGTTGAGATATGATTTTTTAAATATTAGCTTTGATTTTATCGTAATTCGATATCTGCTGACCCCATCATGACGTCTAAACTCATGTTTCATCTACGCGTTAAGTTCTAAGTACATACCAAGTTTGAAGTTCATATAAAGTTTGTGGTTTTGTAGACAACCGATGGGGAGAAAGAAGAAGATGGAAGACAAAAACGAACAATAACAATAGGTGTTTCGGGCACATATCAGATCACCTAATAAAGATTTGTAGCGCGCACATATCCACCTGCTGGGCGGTCAGAGCGCGGAAACAAGAACAATCATGAATACAAACAATATCACTCATCGATAGAAAAAATTATGTACCAAGATATACATCGTCTTTTGAAGGTGTGACATAAGATAAGTTTAAGCAGCGACTTAAATCTAGTTAGGATGCTAAGGGTTTCTGTTACTGCTGAACAAAATCCTCAAACAATCATGTGCCCAAAAGAACCCTGACTAAAGCCAGGACGCATGTACCAGAGTGGCAAGTGACTGAAAATTATCCACCTAGCTACGATCACGACCTCTTTGTCAAGGTCTGTCAATCAAGGCACTCTGTACGGAAGCCGTTATAGTGCCACAGAGTATAAATTACCGATCCTGTATTAGTTTATTAAGTACGTCGGCCCTGATCAGTATGGCAGAAATTTTCGTCGTAGAGACTAAGTCTTCCTAAGGTGTATTATAGGGGATAGTTCAAAAACACTGACAAGCATCCATTTCAGATGGATGCTTGGAAGCAAATTAGAGATACTTTTAGTATCCGAAATAGTCAAAAATATAAGTCAAGGACCTGAGTTATGACATTGGACCATTTTTTAAATAACAATAAACCCAATTATCCTTAAGACTATAACATATTTAAATTGCAGTCAAAAGCTATAACGTACTCGTAGCTCGGTTCGATAGTGCGCTGTGTCTGTCCCCTCAGACCACCAGGGGTCTGGGTTCGATTGCCGTCTGCGCCCTATTTCCAAGGAATTTGGCTCAACTCATACACGATGCCAAAATTTCATGTAAATATTCAACAATCCATTAAAAATTGCAACTTTGTCAAAGTAATCGATTACTTAATTTCAGGAGACATGTTTGTATGAAGGCGGATCTTGGCCCATTTATCCGGCCCATTGTATTGTCCACAAACCTATTGTCCAGCCTGTCAGGTATTGTTAAAGCCCTGTACGCTATGGGTAAATGTCTTGATGCATTTCTTAGATATGCATATAGTTAAAACCGAACTCTGAAATTTTCTGAGAACAAAAATTATAAGTGTTCCCCACTCATTATTGACAGGATAATCCCAAGGTGTGCATTTATGAACTGAAATACATAGAATTAAATTGCCATACTTGCATATGGCATTATAGACTTTCAAATAGGTTGTATTGAATGTCGCATAATTGATTGGGTGTGTGCTTGCACGACCATGATAATGACTATAAAGAATATGCTCGCTCGAGGTTATCATATTTTACAGAACCTAGAAAAATAATTTACTACCATATTATTATATATAACATATGGAACGTTTTGTGTGTGTGTGTGTGGGGGGGTACCTTGTAATGAAACATTTGATTCGTAAACCAAGTAACCCACGTTTTATGCGCTATCATTTTATTTAATTTACTAATATGTTGTACAATATAATTTTAGTAATAATAAAAGCATTACAGGTTTGTTTTCGCGTATGCACTAAAGTAATTAATCAGTAAACACAATTAATGCAAATTTAAACAATTAAATAAAACATTTTACAAATTATTTCTTTCTGAGACCCATTTACCAAAAAGGGTCCCTAATAGTGTTGGGAGACAAATTTGGACAATTTTAGGGTCTAAAATACTCAAAATTTGAGGACAAGGGACCCCCAAATTTATGATATTATACATTTTACACAATTCCTTAAATCTTTGTTTTTTCAGATTTGTTTTCTTTTTTGTAAACCGTTTTAATTTCTTGCAAGTAATAACTGTCGGTGATGTGAGGCTTCGCGCAATTTTGCAAAAACATTTGGAGGACTAAAAGTGTCAAAGGTCGATTTTTTGTTACATACTGACCTTGCATACAGTGGACAAGTATTTATTCAAAACTAATTCCTCTTTTTGACATCCCCAAAAAAGTGGTGCACCTGCTAGTGCCCCCTGCAAGAGATCCTGAGATAATTTATCTCAGAATCTCAACAGAGATTCAGTAAACCGACATCCTAAGATAAATTATCTCAGAATCTCAACAAGTCAGATGGCACTTCAACAGCTCCGTAGTGTGCTTACGACCATGAAAATGATAATGAATATTAAGAATATGTTCTAATGAGTATTTTAATTTTTTAATTTTTTTTTTTTTTCGGGCGTGATGGTGATCATACTGTGAAACTTGGCTCCGTGCAAATATCAATAGTGTATTGCAATGTTATTATCTTTATTTTCAAAAACAAGGCTGCCAAATCCGACTTATATTTTACAAATCATTGACAAAATTTGCTACCTTCTTATGGTAAAGTAACTGTGGATAATATACTTTTATTTTGGTAACAACCTCTTGTGGTTGTTGAGATATGATTTTTAAATATTAAACTTTGACTTCCGGTTTGGACAGGAAGTAAAGGTCAAATTAGGGTCTGCTGACCAATATTTTCGACATTTAACAATCTATAAAATGGTGCAAAATGTCAATTTACCTCTTGTGGTTGTTGAGATATGTTTTTAAATATTAAACATTGACTTCCGGTTTGGACAGGAAGTAAAGTCAATTGTGGTCACCTTTGTGTAAACATTTTCGACAATTAACAATCTATACAATGGTGCAAAAACTGTAAATTTTTATCTTGTGGTTGTTGAGATATGATTTTTTAAATATTAAAACTTTGACTTCCGGTTTGGACGGAAGTAAGGTCGTGGTCACCTTTGTGTAAATATTTTCGACAATTGAACAATCTATACAATGGTGCAAAAAATGTCAATTTACCTCTTGTGGTTGTTGAGATATGATTTTAAATATTAAGTTTGATTTATAAATAATTCGATATCTGATGACCTCATCATGACGTCACAAAACTCATGTTTCATCTACGCGTTAAGTTCTAAGTACATACCAGTTTGAAGTTCATGTGAAGTTTACAAGTATGTGTTTTGTAGACAATCAATGGGAGAAGAAGAAGATGGAGAAGAAAAAAAACGAACAATAACAATAGGTGTTTCGGGCACATACCTGAACACCTAATAAAGACTTGTAGCGCGCACATATCCACCCTGCTGGGCGGTCAAGGCGCAGAAACAAAGAACAATCATGAATAGAAACAATATCACTCATCCATAGAAATAAATTATGTACCAAGACACATGTACAGTACAATTACAAATATAGGCCTACATCATCTTTGAAGAATTGTGACATAAGATAAGTTGAAAGCAGCGACTTAAATCTAGTTATGATGCTAGGGTTTCTGTTGCTGCTGAACAAAAATCCTCAAACAATCATGTGCAAGAACCCTGACTAGGCCAGGACGCATGTACAGAGTGGCAAGTGACTGAAAATTGTCCACCTAGCTACGATGACGTGACTCTTTGTCCAGGTCTGTCAATCAAAGGCACTCTGTGCAGGCCACGTTATAGTGCCACAGTATAAGTTACCAATCCTGTATTAGTTTATTAGGTACGTCGGCCCTGATCAATGGCAGAAATTTTCGTCGTAGAGACTAAGTCTTCCCTAAAGGTGTATTATAGGGATAGTTAAAAACACTGACAAGCATCCATTTCAGATGGATGGCAGAAAATTCAGAACTACACAGTATCCGAAATAGTCAAAATATAAGTCCAAGGACCACAAGTTATGACATTGGACCATTTTTTTAAATAACAATAAGCAATTATATCCTTTAAGACTATAACATATTTAAATTGCAGTCAAAAGCTGCAACAATACTCGTAGCTCAGTTCGATAGTGCGCTGGTATGCAACCCCCTCAGACCACCGAGATCTGGGTTTCGATTGCCGTCTGCGCCCTATTTAGGAATTTGGCTCAACTCATACACGATGCCAAAATTTCATGTAAATATTCAACAATCCATTAAAGAGTGCAACTTTGTCAAAGTAATCGATTACTTAATTTCAGGAGACATGTTTGTATGAAGGCGGATCTTGGCCCATTTTATCCGGCCCATTGTGTCCTAAGCCTATTATGTCCAACCTGTCGAGTCAGAAGTATTATTCAAGCCGTGCGCTATAGGTAAATGTCTTGATGCATTTCTTAGATATGCATATAGTTAAAACAAGAACTCTGAAATTTTCTGAGAACAAAATTATAAGTGTTCCCTACTCATTGACAGGATAATCCCAAGGTGTGCATTTATGAGCACTGAAATACATGATTAAATTGCCATATTACTTGCATGGCATTATAGACTTTCAAATGGGTTATTGAATGTCATAATTGATTGGGTGTATTACTTACGACCATGATAATGACTATAAAGAATATGCTCGCTCAGGTTATCATATTTTACAGAACCTAGATTAAAATTTTGCTACCATGTTATTGTATATAACATATGGAACGTTTTTTGTTTTTTTTGTGGGGGGTACCTTGTAAAATGTGAAACATTTTGATTATTGACCAAAGTAACCCACGTTTTATGCGCTATCATTTTTATTTTATTTACTAACATGTTGTACAACTATAATTTTAGTAATAATAAAAGCATTACAGAGTTTTAATTTTCATGTACACTAAAGTAATTAATCAGTAAACACAATTAATACAAATTTAAACAATTAAATAAAACATTTTACACAAATTATTTCTTTCTGGAGACCCATTTACCAAAAAGGGTCCTATTAATAGTGTTGGGAGCAAATTTGGACAATTTTGGGATCTAAAATACTCAAGAATTGAGGACAAAGGAACCCCAGAGTTATGATATTGTACATGTTTACACAATTCCTTAAATCTTTGTTTTCAGATTTGTTTTCTTTTTTGTAAACGTTTTTAATTTCTTGCATAAATATTAACTGTATCAGTGATGTGAGGGCTTCCGCACTTTAATTTTGCAAAAAAACATTTGGAGGGACTAAAAGTGTCAAAGGTCTGATTTTTATTTACATACTGACCTTGCCATACGAGTGGACATGTATTTATTCAAAACTAATTCCTCTTTTTGACATCCCAAAAAGTGGGTGCACCTGCTATTTGCCCCTGCAAGAGAGAATCCTGAGATAATTTATCTCAGAATCTCTCAACAGAGATTCAGGAACCGACATTTGTCCTAAGATAAATTGTCTCAGAATCTCAGACAAGTCAGATGGCACTTCAACAGCTCCATGATGTTACTTACACGACCATGAAAATGATAATGAATAATAAGAAATATGTTCTAATGAGTGTACAATTTAATTTTTTTTAATTTTTTTTTTTTTCCGGGCGTGATGGGTGATCATACTACTGTGAAACTTGGCTCGGTGCAAAATATCAATAGTGTTATAAATGTTATTATCTTTTATTTTCAAAACAAGGCTGCCAAATCCGACTTATATTTTACAAATCATTGACAAAATTTTGCTACCTTCTTATGGTAAAGTAACTTTGTGGATAATATACTGCTTTTTATTTTGGTAACAACCTCTTGTGGTTGTTGAGATATGATTTTTTAAATGATTAAACTTTGACTTCCGGTTTGGACAGGAATGTAAGGTCAAGTGGGGTCACCTAACGTGTAAATATTTTCGACATTTAACAATCCTATAAAATGGTGCAAAATGTGTCAATTTACCTCTTGTGGTTGTTGAGATATGATTTTTTAAATATTAAACATTGACTTCCAGTTTGGACAAAGGAAGTAGTAAGAGTCAATTGTGGTCACCTTTGTGTAAACATTTTTCGACAATTAACAATCTATACAATGGTGCCAAAAACATGGCGAATTTACCTCTTGTGGTTGTTGAGATATGATTTTTTAAATATTAAAGAAAACTTTGACTTCCGGTTTTGGACGAAATGTAAAGGTCACGATGAGGGGTCACCTTTGTGTAAATATTTTTCGAACAATTGAACAATGTCTATACCTGATGGTTTAAAAATGTCAATTTACCCTCTTGTGGTTGTTGAGATGATGGTTTTCAAATATTAAATTTTTGATTTATCGTATTTCGATATCTGATGACCTCATCATGACGTCACAAACTCATGTTTCATCTACTCGTTAAGTTCACAAAGTACATACCAAGTTTGAAGTTCATGTAAGTTTGCAAGTATGTGTTTTAGTAGACAATCAATGGGAGAAGAGAAGAAGATGGAGAGAAGAAAAAAACGAACAATAACCAATGGGTGTTTCAGGCACATACCTGAACACCTAATAAAGACAACATAGCGCGCACATATCCACCCTGCTGGGCGGTCAAGGAAGGCGCGGAAACAAAGAACAATCATGAATAGAAACAATATCACTCATCCATAGAAATAGAATTATGTACATGCAAGAACACATGTACAGTTACAATTACAAATATAGGCCTACATCATCTTTGAAGAATTGTGACGCATAAGATTAAGTTGAAAGCGGCGACTTAAATCTAAATTTATGATGCTAAGGGTTTCTGTTACTGCTGAACAAAATCCCTCCTAAACAATCATGTGCCCAAAAAGAACCCTGACTAGAAGCCAGGACGCATGTACAGAGTGGCAAGTGACTGAAAATTGTCCACCTAGCTACGATGACGTATTACCTCTTTGTGTCCAGGAATCTGTCAATCAAAGGCACTCTGTTACAGGAAGCCACGTTATAGTGCCACAGAGTATAAATTACCGATCCTGTATTGGTTTATTACCGTACGTCGGCCTGATCAATGGCAGAAATTTTTGTCGTAGAGACTACACGTCTTGCCCCTAAAGGTGTATTATAGGGGATAGTTCAAAAAAACAACTTGACAAGCATCCATTTTCAGATGGATAGCTTGGAAGCTAAATGAGGACTACTTTTAGTATCCAGAAATGAGTCAAAAAATATAGTCCTAGGACCACAAGTTATGACATTGGACCATTTTTTTTAAATAACAATAAACCCAATTATATCCTTTAACTACTATAACATATTTAAATTGCGAGGTCAAAAGCTACCAACGTACTCGTAAGCTCCAGGTTCGATGGTGCGCTGGTATACTGTCCCCACCTCCAGACCACCGGGGTCTGGGTTCGGTGATGCCTGTCTGCCGCCCTGTTTAGGGAATTTGGCTCAACTCATACACGTGCCAAAAATTTCATGTAAATATTCAACAATCCATTAAAGAGTGCAACTTTGTCAAAGTAATCGATTACTTAATTTCCAGGAGACATGTGTTTGTATGAAGGCGGATCTTGGCCCATTTTATCCGGCCCATTGTTATTACACAAGCCTATTATTATGTCAAGCCTGTCGAGGTCGAGAAGTATTGATTCGCCCCGTACGCTATAGGTAAGTATCTTGATGCATTTCTTAGATATGCATATAGATTAAAACCGAACTCTGAAATTTTCTGAGAACAAAAGGTATAAGGTGTTCCCTACTCATTGACAGGATAATCCCAAGGTGTGCATTTTATGAACTGAAATACATAAATTAAATTGCCATATTACTTGCATATGGCATTATAGACTTTTCAAATAGGTTATTAGATATGTCGCATAATTGATTGGGTGTGTGCTTACGACCATGATAATGACTATAAAGAATATGCTCGCTCGAGGGGTTATCATATTTTACAGAACCTAGATTAAAAAAATTTGCTACCATATTATTGTACTAACTAACATATGGAACGTTTTTTGTTGTTTTGTGGGGGGGGGGGTACCTTTGTAATGTGAAACATGTTTGATTATTGACAAAGTAACCCACGTTTTATGCGCTATCATTTTATTTTATTTTACTAACATGTTTAGTACAATATAATTTTAGTAATAATAAAAACATTACAGGTTTTGTTTTTTCGGCGTAGCCATAAAGTAGTAATTAATCAGTAAACTTACAATTAATGCAAATTTAAACAATTCGTAAAACATTTTACAAAATTATTTCTTTCTGAGACCCATTTAGCAAAAAGGGTCCCTATTAGTGTTAGAGAGCAAATTTGGACAATTTTTGGGTCTAAAAATACTCAAAGAATTTAAGGACAAAGGGACTAAAAGTTATGATATTATACATTTTTACACAATTACTTAAATCTTTGTTTTCAAGATTTGTTTTCTTTTTTGTAAAATACGTTTTTTTAATTTCTTGCAAGTAATAACTTTGTCCGGTGATGTGAGGCTTCACTTTAATTTTGCAAAAAACATTTGGAGGACTAAAAGTGTCAAAGGTCGATTTTTGTTACATACTGACCTTCATACGAGTGGACATGTATTTATTAAAACTAATTCCTCTTTTGACATCCCAAAAAGTGGTGCACCTGCCTAGGTGCCCCTGCAAAGAGATCCTGAGATAATTTATCTCAGAATCTCTCAACAGAGATTCAGGAAAGAAACCGACATCCTAAGATAAATTATCTCAAGAAGTCTCAACAAGTCAGATGGCACTTTTCAACAGCTCCGTGAGTGTTGCTTACACGACCATGAAATGATGATAATGAATAGCTTAAGAATATGTTACTCATGAGTATTTGTTTAATTTTAATTTTTTTTTTCGGGCAGCGTGATGAGTGATCGCCATACTGTGAAACTTAGCTCCCGGTGTAAATATCAATAGTGTTATAAATGTTATTATCTTTATTTTCAAAACAAAGGCTGCCAAATCCGACTTATATTTTACACAAATCATTATTACAAATTTGCTACAGCAACTTCTTATGAGTAAAAAGTAACTGTGGATAATATACTTTTTATTTTGGTAACAACCTCTTGTGGTTGTTGAGATATGATTTTGTTTAATATTAAACTTTGACTTCGGTTGTGGACAGGAAGTAAGGTCAAGTGGAGTCACCACTTGACTGAGCAAATATATTTTCGACATTTAACAATCTATACAATGGTGCAAAATAATGTCAATTTACCTCTTATAGTTTGTTGAGATATGATTTTTAAATATTAAACATTGACTTCCGGTTTTGGACAGGAAGTAAAGAGATCAATTTGTAGTCACCTTTGTGTAAACATTTTTCGACAATTAACAATCTATACAATGGTGCGAAAACTGTGAATTTACCTCTTATGGTTGTTGAGATATGATTTTTTTTAAATATTAAAACTTTGACTTCCGGTTTGGACAAAGTAATGAGTCACATTGGGGTCACCTTTGTGTAAATATGTTTCGACAATTGAACAATCTATACAATGGTGCAAAATGTCAATTTACCTCTTGTGGTTGTTGAGATATAGTTTTTAAATATTAAACTTTGATTTATCGCTTGTTCGATATCTGATGACAACCTCATCATGACGTCACAAACTCCATGTTTCATCGCGTTAAGTTCTAAATTACATGTACCAAGTTTGAAGATTCATGTGAGATGAGGTTTGCCAAGTATGTGTTTTTATACAGCCAGACAATCGATGGGAAGAAGAAGATGATGGAGAAAAAAACGAACAATAACAATGCGGTGTTTCGGGCACATGCCGAACACCTAATAAAGACTGTAACAGCGCGCACATATCACACCACCTAGCACTGGGCGGTCAAGGCGCGAACACAAGAACAATCATGAATGAAACAATATCACTCCATCCATAGAGGCAATAAATTGTACCAAGACACATGTACAGTACAATTACAAATATAGGCCCTACATCATCTTTGAAGAATTGTGACATAAAGTTAGAAGTTGAAAGCAGCGACTTAAATCTACAGTTATGATGCTATGAGGGTTTCTGTTACTGCTGAACAAAAATCCCTCCAAACAATCACGTGCCCAAGAACCCTGACTAGACCCAGGACACATGTACTGAGTGGCAAGTGACTGAAAATTGTCCACCTATTTACGATGACGTGACCTCTTTGTCAAGGTCTGTCAATCAAAGAGCACTTTCTGTGCCAGGAAACTCCACTTTATAGTGCCACAGAAGTATAAATGACCCGATCCTGTATTAGTTTATTAAGTAGAAATGTCGGCCCTGATCAATGGCAGAAATTGCTTCGTCGTGGAGACCAAGTCTTCCTAAAAGGTGTATTATGGGGATGGATTCAAAAACACTGACAAGCATCCATTTCAGATGGATGCTTGGAAATGAAGTCGAGACTTCTTTTGGTATCCGAAATAGTCAAAAAATATAAGTCTAGGACCACAAAGTTATGACATTGGACCATGTTTTTTCAAAATAACAATAAACCCAATTATATCCTTTAATGCTATAACATGTTTAAATTGCAGAGGTCAAGAAAAGCTACCAACGTACTCGTAGCTCCGGTTTCGATAGTTGCGCTGGTATACTGCCCCATCCCTCAGGACCACCAGGGGTCTGGGTTCGATTATAAATCTGCGCCCTGTTTAGGGAATTTGGCTCAACTCTTACACGATGCTGCAAAATTTCATGTAAATATTCAACAATCCATTAAAGAGTGCAACTTTGTCAAAGTAATCGATTACTTAATTTCCAGGAGACATGTTTGTATGAAGGCGGATCTTGGCCCACATTGATCCATTTGTCTGTTGTATTCTGTCCTAAACCTATTATGTCCAGCCTGTCAGAGTCGAATGGTATTAAAGCCCGGCACGCTATAGGTAAAATGTCTTGATGCATTTCTTAGATATGCTGCATATAGTTAAAACCAGACACTCTGAAATTTTCTGAGGAACAAAAATTATAAGTGTTCCCTACTCATTGACAGGATAATCCCAAGGTTGTGCATTTATGAACTGAAATACATAAATTAAATTGCCATATTACTTGCATATATGGCATTATAGACTTTCAAATAGGTTATTGAATGTCATAATTGATTGGGTGTGTACTTACACGACCATGATAATGACTATAAAGAATATATGCTCGCTCAAGGGTTATCATATTTTACAGAACCTAGATTAAAGATTTGCTACCATATTATTGTATATAACTTATATGGAACGTTTTTGTTTTGTTTTTGTGGAAGGTGGGTACCTATGTAATGTAGAAACTTATTGCAGTTCATTGACAAAGTAACCCACGTTTTATGCGCTATCATTTTATTTTGTTTACTAACATGTTGCTTACAATATAATTTTAGTAATAATAAAAGCATTACAGGTTTTGTTTTCGTATACTAAAAGTAATTAATCAGTAAACCAACAATTAATGCCAAATTTAAACAATTAAATAAAACATTTTACAAAATTATTTTTTTCTAAAGAGACCCATTTAGCAAAAAGGGTCCCTATTAATAGTGTTGGGAACAGAATTTGGATCAATTTTTGGGTCCTAAAATTACTCAAAATTTGAGGACAAAGGGACCCCAGGTTATGATATTATACATTTTTACACAATTACTTAAATCTTTGTTTTTCAGATTTGTTTTCTTTTTTGTAAACCGTTTTTAATTTCTTGCAAGTAAGTAACGCTGTCCCCAGAATTGATCATGAGAAAACTTCACTTTTCAATTTTGCAAAAAAACATTCTGGAGGACTAAAGAAGTGTCAAAAGGTCGATTTTTTGTTACATTACTGACCTTCATACGAGTGGACATGTATTTATTCAAAACTAATTCCTCTTTTGACATCCCCAAAAATTGGTGCACCTGCTAATTTCTCACAAGAGATCCTGAGATAATTTATCTCAAGAATCTCAACATGAGAGATTCAAGGGAAACCGACATCCTAAAGATAAATTATCTCAGAATCTCAACAAGTCAGATGGCGCTGTCAACAGCTCCGTAGTGTTACTTACACGACCATGAAAATGATAATAATGAATATTAAGAATATGTTCTCATAGTGATTATTTTAATTTTAATTTTTTTTTTTTCGGGCGATGAGTGATCCTTTTATGACGTGTTGTCTCGTAGTATTCTCTTGATCATTTCTTTGATCAGACATATTGTGTGGATGACCTTTTTTGATATATTCAGGTGTGGATTATGAGTTAATAAACTTCAATTTGATAGTCAGATCTTATAATATTATTATTGATGATGATCTTTAAATCTAGTTTTTAATCTCTTGGATCATTTTAATCAGTTATTCTCATGCCTTGGTTGATTTGGTAGACAGTAATTGGAGGTGGGCAGACAGCCAGTGGGCGGTCAGGCGCAGAGCAAGAACAATCATAGACAGAAACAATATCACCTCATCCACTTAGAAATTAATACCAATTAAGACACATGTACAGTACAATTACAAATATGAGCCTACATGTCTTTGAAGAATTGTGACATAAGTTAAGTTGAAAGCAGCGACACGTAAATCTAGTTATGATGCACTAGGGTTTCTGTTGCTACGTGAACAAAATCCTCCTCCCAAACAATCAATACGTGCCCAAAAGAACCACAGACTAGACCCAGTGACACATGTACAGAGTGAAGTGACTGAAAATTGTCCACACCTAGCTACGATGACGCATCTCTTTGTCAAGGTCTGTCAATCAAAGCACTCTGTGCAGAAGCCACTTTATAATTACACTGCAAGTATAAATGACCGATCCTGTATTAGTTTATTAAGTACGTCGGCTGATCAATGGCAGAAATTTTCGTCGTGGAGACTAAGTCTTCCTAAAGGTGTATTATAGGGGATAGTTCAAAAACACTGACAAGCATCCATTTCAGATGGATTGCTTGGGCTAAATTAAACTACTTTTTTAGTATCCGAAATAGTCAAAATATAAGTCTAGGACCTGAAGTTGTGACATTGGACCATTTTTTTAAAATAACCGTCAACCCAATTATATATCCTTTAATGCTATAACATATTTAGAATTGCGGTCAAAGCCTGGCAACGTATCTCATCAGTTTCGATGGTGCGCTAGTGGTATAGCATTGTCCCCTCAGACCACCGGGGTCTGGGTTCGGCTGCAAATGCTGCCTGCGCCCTGTTTAGGAATTTTGGCTCAACTCCTGCATACGATGCCAAAATTCTTCATGTGTAAATATTCAACAAATCCATTAAAGATTGCACTTTCCAAAGTAATCGATTACTTAATTTCAGGAGACATGTTTGTATGAAGGCGGATCTTGGCCAGCTTTATCCGGCCCATTGTGTCCTACAAGCCTATTATGTCCAAGCCTGTCGAGGTCAGGAAGTATTGTTAAGCCCCGTACGCATTATGGTGTAAATGTCTTGATACATTTCTTAGATATGCATATAGTTAAAACCGAACTCTGAAATTTTCTGAGAACAAAAATTATAAGTGTTCCCTATGTTGTGACAGGATAATCCCAAGTGTGCATTTTATGAACTGAAATACATAAATTAAATTGCCATATTACTTTCAGCATGTGGCATTGGAGCCTTCAAAATAGGTTATTGAATGTCATAATTGATTGGGTGTATTACTTACACGACCATGATAATGACTATAAAGAATATGCTCGCTCGAGTGTTATCATATTTTACAGAACCTAGATTAAAAGATTTGCTACCATATTATTGTATTATAACATATGGAAACGTTTCTTGTTTTTTGTGGGGGGTACCTTGTAGCCATGTGAAACATTTGATTATTGACAAAGTAACCCACGTTTTATGCACTATCATTTTATTTATTTTACTAACATGTTGTACAATATAATTTTAGTAATAATAAAGCATTACAGGTTTTGTTTTTCGTATGCACTAAAAGTAATTAATCCAGTAAAACACAATTAATGTAAATTTAAACAATTAAATAAAACTGTTTTACAAAATATTTTTTTTCTGAGACCCATTTAGCAAAAAAAGGGTCCCTAGTCATGTTGGGAGCAAAATTTGGACAATTTTTTTTGGGTCTAAAGAATTACTCAAATTTGAGGACAGGGACCCCACTGAGTTATGATATTATACATTTTTACACAATTACGTTAACATCTTTGTTTTTCAGTTTTGTTTTCTTTTTTTTGTAAACCGTTTTTAATTTCTTGCAAGTAATAACTGTCGGTGATGTGAGGCTTCCTTTAATTTTATGAAAAACATTTGGAGGACTAAAGGCCTCCAAAGGTCGATTTTTGTTACATAACTGACCTTCATACGAGTGGACATGTATTTATTCAAAGCTAATTCCTCTTTTGACATCTCTCAAAAAGTGGTGCACCTGCTGATGCCCCTAAAGAGATCCTGAGATAATTCTATCCTCAGAATCTCCAACAGAGATTCAGGAAACCGAACATCCTAAGATAAATTATTCAGAATCTCAACAAAGTCAGATGGCACTTCAACAGCTCCAACTAGTGTTACTTACACGACCATGAAAATGATAATGATCAATAAGAATCATGTTCTCATGAGTATTTCAATTTTAATTTTTTTTTTTTTGGCGTGATGAGTCGATCATCTGTGAAACTTGGCTCGGTGCAAAATATCAATAGTGTTAAATATTATTATTCCTTTATTTTCAAAACAAGGCCGCTACATCCGACTTATATTTTACAAATCATTGACAAAATTTCATACCTTCTTATGGTAAAGTAACTATGGATAATATACTTTTTTTTTATTTGGTAACAATCCTCTGTGGTTGTTGTTGAGATAAGGATTTTGTTTTAATATTAAACTTTGACTTCCGGTTTGGACAGGAGTAAGGTCAATAAATTAGGTCACTTCCTTTTGTGTAAATATTTTTCTGACATTTAACTATTAATTCTATACAATGGTGCAAAAATGTCAATTTACCTCTTATGGTTGTGACTGAGATATGATTTTTAAATATTAAACATTGACTTCCGGTTTGACACAGGAAGTAAAAAGCTAATTTGTGGTCACTTTGATAACAACGTACTTTCGACACCAATAATCTATACAATGGTGCGAAATCAGTGAATTTCACCTCTTGTGGTTGTTGGAGAGGTATTTTTTTAAATATTAAAACTTTGACTCTGCTGGTTTGGACAAGAAGTAAGGTCACATTAGGGTCACTTTGTGTAAATATGTTCTGACACAATTGAACAATCTGTTAATGGTGCAAAATGTCACTTTACCTCTTGTGGTTGTTGAGATATGATTTTTAAATATTAAACTTTTGATTTATCGTAATTGGATATCCCTGATGACCTCATCATGACGTCACAAACTCATGTTTCATCTACGTTAAGCTCCCAAGTACATACGCCAAGTTTGAAGTTCATGTGAAGTTTGCAAGTATGTGTTTTTTGTAGACACCGATGGGAAGAAGAAGAAGATGGAGAAGAAAAAACGAATATCAATAATAGGTGTTTCGGCACATACCCGAACACCTAATAAAGATTTAGAAGTAAAGTACATATCCACTCCTGCTGGGCGGTCAAAGGCAGCGGAAACAAAGAACAATCGCGAATAGAAACAACATCACTCATCCATAGAAATAACATTATATTACTCAAGACACATGCCAGGTATACAATTACAGAAATATAGGGCCTCACATCATCTTTGCAGAAGAATTGTGACATAAGTTGAAGTTGAAAGCAGCGACTTAAATTCTAGTTATGATGTTAAGGGTTTCTGTTATCTGAACAAAATCCTCCCAACACCAATCACGTGCCCAAAAGAACCCTGACTAGACCCCAGGACACATGTACAGAGTGTGGCAAGTGACTGAAAATTGTCCACCTAGCTACGATGACGTGACCTCTTTGTCAAGGTCTGTCAATCAAGGTAATTTGCATGGAAGTCACTTTATAGTGCCACAGAAGTATAAATGACTGATCCTGCAGTATTAGCTTATTAAGCATGCCTGGCACCTGACTAATGGCAGAAATTTTCGTCGTGGAGGAACCAAGGGTCTTCCCTAAAGGTGTATTATAGGGGATAGGTCTGTATTGACATGACAAGCATCCATTCCAGATGGATGCTTGGAAGCAAATTAGAACTTGACTTTTTAGTATCTCGAAATAGCCTAAAAATATAAGTCAAGGACCATGAGATTATGACATTGGACCATTTTTTTTAAAATAACAATAAACCCAATTATATCCTTTAATACTATAGGCTTAATACATATTTGGGAATTGCAGGTCAAAAGTTACCAACGTACTCTCGGTAGCTCGGTTCTCGATAAGTGCGCTGGTATACCTGTCCCCCTGCACTCACCGGGGTTCAGGTTCGATTGCCAAATCTGCGCCCTGGCTTTAGTGGAATTTGGCCTAACTCCATACACGATGCCAAATTTCATGCATAAATATTCAACAATCCATTAAAAGAGTGCAACTTTGTCAACAGCAACTGACACTTAATTGTCAGGATGACATGTTTGTATGAAGGCGGATCTTGGCCCATTTTATCCGGCCCATTGTGTCCACAAGCCATATTATGTCCAGCCTGTCGGAAGTATTGTTAAAGTCCTGTACGCTATAGGTAGAACGTCTTGATGCATTTCTTTAGATATGCATATAGTTAAAAACCGAACTCAAAATTTCTTGAGAACAAAATTGCAAGTGTTCCCACTCATTATGTGACAGCAGGATAATCCTGTGTGCATTTTATGAACTGAAATATAAATTAAATTGCCATTACTTTCCGTATATGGCATATAGTAGACTTTCAAATAGGTTATTGAATGTCATAATTGATTGCGCTCTACACGACCATGAGATAATGACTCATATAAAGAATATGCCTCCTCGAGGTTATCACGATTTTACAGAACCTGTGAAAAATAATTGCATACCATATTATTGTATATGTAACATATAAACTTTTTTTTTTTGTGGGGGTAATTTGTAATGAAATATTTGATTATTGACAAAGTAACCCACGTTTTTTATGCGCTATCATTTTACTTTAATTTATCATTATCATGTTGTACAATATAATTTTAGTAATAATAAAGCATTACAGGTTTTGTTTTCTTCGTATGCATCTAAAAGTAATTAATCAGCAAACACAATTAATGCAAATTTAAAACAATTAAATAAAACATTTCTACAAAATTATTTCTTCTTGAGACCCATTTTAGCAAAAAAAAGGGTCCCTATTAATTATTTGGGAGCAATTTGGACAATTTTTAGGGTCTAAAAATACTCAAAATTCTGAGGACAGGGACCCCTAGGAAGCTAAGTGATATACATATATACATTTTTATACAATTCCTTAAATTTTGTTTTTCAGATTTGTTTTACTTTTTTGTAAACCGTTTTTTAATTTCTTGCAAGTAATAATCGTCGGTAATGTGAGGCTTCAATTTAATTTTGCAAAACATTTGAGGACTGAAAAAGTGTCAAAGGTCGATTTTTGTTACATACTGACCTCATAACTAGTGGACATGTATTTATTCAAACTAATTCTCTTTTTGACATCCCAAAAGTGGTGCACTAGTGTTTCTGCAAGAGATCCTGAGATATTTATCTCAGAATCTCAACAGAGATTCAAACCGACATCCTAAGATAAATTATCTCAGAATCTCAACAAGTCAGATGGCAATTTCAACAGCTCCGTAGTGTTACTTTACACGACCATGAAAATGATAATGAATTATTAAGAATATGTTCATGAGTATTTTAATTTTTATTTATTTATTAATTTTTCGGGCGTGATGAGTGATCATACTGTGAAACTTGGCTCGAAAAAATATCAATAGTGTTATAAATGGTATTATCTTTATTTTCAAAGCAAGGCTGCCAACCGACTTATATTTTACAAAATCATTGACAAAATTTGCTACCTTCTTTATGGTAAAGTAACTGTGGATAATATACTTTTTATTTTGGTAACAACCCTTGTGGTTGTTGAGATATGATTTTTAAATATTAAACTTTGACTTCCGGTTTGGACAGGAAGTAAGGTCAAATTAGTCACCTTTAGTAAATATTTTCTGACATTTAACAATCTATACCAATGGTGCAAAATGTCATTTAATTTCTTGTGGTTGTTGAGATATGATTTTTTTATATATTAAACATTGACTTCCGGTTTGGACAGGCGAAAAGTCAATTTGTAATTTTTAGTAAACATTTTCGGACAATTAACAATCTATACAATGGTGCGAAAACTGTGAATTTACCTCTTCAGGTTGTTGAGATATGATTTTTTTAATATTAAAACTTGACTGGTTTGGACAGGAAGTAAGGTCACATTAGGGTCACCTTTGTGTAAATATTTTTCGACAATTGAACAATCTATACAATGGTGCAAAATGTCAATTTACCTTGTGGTTGTTGAGATATGATTTTTAAATATTAAACTTTGATTTATCGTAATTCGATATCTGATGACCTCATCATGACGTCACAAACTCATGTTTCATCTACGCATTAAGTTCTAAGTACATGCCAAGTTTGAAGTTCATGAAGTTTGCAAGTATGTGTTTTTGTAGACAATCGATGGAGAAGAAGAAGATGGAGAAGAAAAACGAATAATAACAATAGGTGTTTCTGGGCAATACCGAACACCTAATAAAGATTTGTAGCGCACATATCCACCTGCTGGGCGGTCAAGGCGCGGAAACAAAGAACAATCATGAATAGAAACTAGACAGCAGTGTTAGGATAATACAAAACACATAGGTGTTCGAGTTTTGTCAGGGCAGTGATGACGACGTCAGAATGTTTTTAAAAGACTTTGCATCATTATTTGTTTTAATATTAAACTTTGACTTCCGGTTTAGACAGGAAGTAAAGGTCAAATTGTCATATAGCTTTTGTAAACATTTTTGACAATTAACAACAATCTGTTCAATAGTGCAAAAACTGTGAATTTACTCTCTTGTGGTTGCTGAGATATGATTATTAAAATATTAAACTTTGACTTCCGGTTTGGACAGGAAGTAAGGTCAAATTAGTCACCTTTTGTAAATATTTTCCACAATTAACAATCTATACAATGGTACAAACATTTTGAATTTACCTTTGTGGTTGTTGAGATATGATTTTTTAAATATTAAACTTTGATTTATTGTAATTCGACATCTGATGACCTAATCATGACGTCACAAATTATGTTTCTTCACGTGTTAAGTTTTAAGTATATGCCAAGTTTCAAGTTCATGTGAAGTTTGCAAGTATGTGTTTTTGTAGACAATCGTTTTTGCCGATAGAGGGCGACAATCCATATTAGCGTTCGATCCGCCGGCCGGACTGTTTTCTATTTGTACAATAGTGCAAAACTGTGAATTTACTCTCTTTTCAGAATAAATAGATTATGCTGACATAAAAAAGAACCTAAAAGGATTTTAGTCAATCACATAATACATGTTGCGAAACGAATTGATCAGAAACACAATTTTTCAGGGTCAATTGTATTTGGAAGCGTAAACGCTCAATTCCTTAAACATGCATACATAATGAGCACGACCAGAGCTGATTTAGATTCACCAACAGAGGGCGCACTTTTTAGCGTTGAAACAGCCGTGTAGACTTTGATTTTCAACGTAATCGAAACGTTTTAACTATATAAGAATTCTTTATCGTAATTCGATATATGATGACCTAATACGACGTTACAGATTATGTTTCATCTACGTGTTATGTTCTAAGTATATGCCAAGTTTCAAGTTCATATGAAGTTTGCAAGTACGTGTTTTTTTGTAGACAATCGATCCGGAAAAGAAGAAGGAGAAAAAAAAAAAAAAGGAAACTAGACGGCAGTGTTTGTGATAATACAAACACATAGGTGTTCGAGTTTTGTCAGGGCAGTGATGACGACGTCAGAATGTTTTTAAAAGAAACTTTGCATCATTATTTGTTTTAATTAAACTTGACTTCCGGTTTAGACAGGAAGTAAAGGTCAAATTGGGGTCATGTTTTGTAAACATTTTTTGACAATTAACAATCTGTACAATAGTGCAAAACTGTGAATTTACCTCTTGTGGTTGCTGAGATATGATTATTAAAAATATTAAACTTTGACTTCCGGTTTGGACAGGAAGTAAGGTCAAATTGGGGTCACCTTTGTGTAAATATTTTTCCACAATTAACAATCTATACAATGGTACAACAATTTTGAATTTACCTTTTGTGGTTGTTGAGATATGATTTTTAAATATTAAACTTTGATTTATTGTAATTCGATATCTGATGACCTAATCATGACGTCACAAATTATGTTTCTTCTACGTGTTAAGTTTTAAGTATGCCAAGTTTCAAGTTCATGTGAAGTTTGCAAGTATGTTTTTGTAGACAATCGTTTTTGCCGATGAGGGCGACAATCCATATTAGCGTTCCGATCCGCAGGCCGGACTGTTTTCTATTTGTACAATAGTGCAAAAACTGTGAATTTACCTCTTTTCAGAATAAATAGATTATGCTGACATAAAAAGAACCTAAAAGGATTTTAGTCAATCACATAATACATGTTGCGAAACGAATTGATCAGAAACACAATTTTTCAGGGTCAATTGCATTTTGAAGCGTAAACGCTCAATTCCTTAAACATGCATACATAATGAGCACGACCAGAGCTGATTTAGATTCACCAACAGAGGGCGCACTTTTAGCGTTGAAACAGCCGTGTAGACTTTGATTATCAACGTAATCGAAACGTTTTAACTTAAAGAATTTTTATCGTAATTCGATATCTGATGACCTAATAATGACGTTACAAATTATGTTTCATCTACGTGTTATGTTCTAAGTATATGCCAAGTTTCAAGTTCATAAGGAAGTTTGCAAGTACGTGTTTTTTGTAGACAATCGATCCGGAAAAGAAGAAGAAGAAGGAGAAGAAAAGAAAAAAAAAAAAAAAACCGAACAAAAAAAATAGGTGTTTTGGTTCGGTACCCGAACACCTAACTAGAGCTTAAGTGTTTGTTTGAACAAACACTAGGTGTTCGGGAGGATAAAGGTAATGAAGCATCTCCTTATTGTGACATGCTTATAAACTGTCTGTTTTCACCTATACTGCAAATAATTTAAAAATAATTTATAAAATTTGAAAACAAATTCTACATTGATTTTTACATTTTCAAGGTTGTACACATGATTGGCAAATGCCTGTAGCTGCATCCATATTACAGAATTACAACCTAAATATCAGATGCCATTTTGTACATAAATTGTTAGACATTGAAATAATTAAAGAGTTGTATGGGTGCTTGTAAATTTTAACTGTCTGTTGGGTTTCATGACTTGACTTTTGTGGTTACACACTTGATCCCACACCCCCACAATCGATTGAAACCACTTTGTTGACCTACTTGTAACCAATCTAGAAATTAGTGTACATGGTCTTACGCATGTAACAAGTGAAATGACTTCAGTGTAAATGAACCCAACCATGATCCTTTGTTGACAACAAAACAGAATCAATCCGCATTTATAATAAACGTACGCTCTGTATGTACGATTTAGTGACAGTTCAGAATGGGTGACATTCAGAGGTTGTCATTGGAATCGGTAATTTGAACAAAAATGTCTGCCCCTCCCTAAGTTCTTGGTGATGGCATACTGCCACTGGTGATGAACCAACACATTTGTTTTCTAAAATTTTTGGTCTATCATTGCAGCACTATAGAATCCAAGAACTAGGGAAGGGGAGGGCAAACAAGCAATAAAAGTATAAGGGCCCAAATTACCAATTCCATTGACTGACGACTGGTGCTTCATTATGTCAAAATCACACCCAGCATAAATTCTGCATATCTGAAGTTGCAAGATGTTGAAAATAGGGTAAGGGCTTAGATTTAAATAAATGTTTAACTGACATGGATTGGAAGGTACACCTTCTCTTGGACTGAAATGCCAGTACTGCTATAGCAAAAAATAATAACAAATTATACTAAACCTTCATTTTTTTCTTTTTTATAGATTGAATTTTTAATTGGAAATGAAGATGCATTCATTTAGAAATTACGTATTTCATATCTTTAGCTTGTTTGATTCGTGGCAATGACAGAAATTTTCAATATAAACGACTTTTTCAGTCCTAAAATACGGGTCGTGCTTACGTGAATTCACACAGTGCGCGACTAGTCTGCATCATGTGTGTGCATAGTCGCATTATAGCGCGCGTGTACGTATGTACCGTACACATACATACAAATCGCGCCAATATTGAGCACAGTAATAATCACAGTACATATACATGTACAACACACACGTTGAGTACATGTATTTTACATACAATACATTCACGTTAATGAACAGTTCTTCATTGTTACATCAAATATCTAGAAAATCTGTCATTGGTCAAGTAGTTCAGGGCCTATTTACTTACACTTTGGGGTCCATGATTGATTTATAGGTTTTTAGATTTACCATTGTTGTAACTGCCCTTTACAGCAATTTCATGGTACAGTTTTAGACATACAATAAATAAGTCATGGGAGTACTTTGGATTCACATCTTACATTTATTTCTAATTTTCTTTCCTAACTTTTCAGTTCTTTGTTTTTACTATCACAAAAATAGCAATTTTTAAAAGGAATCACAGCCCTATAATAATTTCTCTGGCAACATTGTCACATATTAATTTTGAAATGTTTGGTAGAGATGGTACAATCTTTATATTCATGTCATATCTGTCTTTGTTTACCTCAGTCTAGTCTGCAGTCTTTATGCGAACATAACTTTCAGGTACTGAACAGTGCATAAAACCCTTTATTTTCAAATAATACATCATAAATTAACCTGGCTATGCAAGTTTAATCACATTAAGTGCTTACGTTTTTGATAAGCACAAAAGTTGTTTCACCCAGCCCACACAAAACAAGTTCATGGGTATAACTATATACCAAGCAGCACTGATATTAGGCCTAGGTGAGTACACAGAAAATATTTTCAAGACTATTTTGAATGATAACAATGATGTACTGATGAACAGTGTTTAGCTCCAAAAGGACGATTAACTTGAACGTCATAGTGCACTGATTTAGGACAGGTTTAGTTCAAATGTTTGCAGATGTACGCGACATCAGATTTATCATTCACATCCTCTTTACAGAAATCCCGCGCAATAGTACAGATATTGTTCAGTTTTTCCTACACTCAAGATATTACAATTGTTCAACTCCTTGACTCCATGCTGTTTTGACACAGACATTGTACTCTGATTTACTGAATTTACTGAAGTTTCTCTGAATCAACATTGGCCCAAAGCTACATTTACATGTATGTATAAAGTAGAAATTGGTCTACTGGAGGTGCCATAAGGTGGCAAGCTGGTACATACTGAATTCAACATGGCAGGACGTGAAGTTCACGGAATGAAAGATCCTCTGCAAAAGTTGTTACATCATGCAGTGCCATCACACCACCACAATACCACCAGGAATAAGGGAGGGTAAGTGGTAGTACACCGCCACTTTTAGCTAATTAATTAATTAATCCCACTGAGCGCTCAAAACTAATTTTTTCAAGTTCCCACATCAGCCATAGCCTAACAACATAGCATAGCCCCTTTAGTGTAGTTATTTATAGTTCAGCCAGACATGAGCCAGATACCATGACCCCTTCGCCACAAGGCCATACCTTGTGTACAAAACATGGTATACACAGCCCATATCCCTTGAGACAGCGGTACCCTTTGTGTGATCAATCATCCTGGTCTACAGGCTTGCCTCAGGATATCTGTGATCAATCATCCATGCTTCAGGGGTTGCTTGACAGTGCCTGGAAAGGATTGACCAATAAAAACATAAACAAACTCAGAATTGATGTGTTTGGGCAGAGATTGGCTACTGGCAAATGGGGGTGGTTTAGGATTTTCCTTACACTAATACACCGCAGATGGCTGGCTATGCATTCTTAGAGAGTTTTTTGGTATTATTTGGCCTGACTACATTCAGGGACTGTCTGAGGTGTAGCTCTGCATGAAAATGGTATAAAACGGAGTGTACAGTACGTTATTCACACGAACATTACACAGGGCGGTTAAACCGCGCGGGGTGGTTTTGGGATTTTCCACACTAGTACACCGCAGATGGCTGGCTATGCATTCTTAGAGAGTTTTTGGTATTATTTGTGTTTGGGCAGAGATTGGCTACTGGGCAAATGGGGGATTGGAGATTTCACAGAAACTAAAAACTAAATCAACTTCCTAACATTTGGACAAACATTTCTAAAACCTCTGAAAGACAATATAAAAAAAAATTAAAAAAAAAAAAAAATGTAATTAAAAATAATTAAATTAAAAAAAATAATTGTAAAGTAATTTTTTAATTTTTTTTTAAAACAATCTATAAGACCTCTGGAATGATTATCAGCTTGAAAAAATGGTATAAAACAGATATTACAGTAGTTATTCATACGTATACCTCACGGGTGGTTACAAACCGCCACCGTACTACAGCATTTACACATGTGTAATGTAAAAAACAATAATTAAATTTAAAAATAATTGTAAAGTAATTTTTTAATTTTTTTTTTTTTAACAATCTATAAGACCTCTGGAATGATTATCAGCTTGAAAAATGGTATAAAACATATTTTACAGTAGTTATTCATACGTATACACTGGGCGGTTACAAACCGCCACGTAATATGTTCGTATACTCAGGCCGCCAGCACCCCTGATACAATTTGGTATGGGATGTAAAACAGTATTTGACTACTTACGCAAGTTATCTCCAGCCGTCACACTTTTCATTGAAAGATTTAACTGAAACTTGTTATGCTACTCGCACTGGTCACTGCTCAAAGGACTCAAACTCTACATAAACTACGTTTGACAGTTTGCAAGCTTAAAGCGCACAGCAGTTTTCATGATCAGGGATCCTGTGAAGCAAAGTCACCCAGGCAACACAGGTCTAACTGTTCGGCTTAAAGCTTATCCTGCAGATA
This sequence comes from Zoroaster sp. YZ-2022, assembly GCA_029582265.1. Classification (NCBI taxonomy): domain Eukaryota; kingdom Metazoa; phylum Echinodermata; class Asteroidea; order Forcipulatida; family Zoroasteridae; genus Zoroaster; species Zoroaster sp. YZ-2022. Next base: position 25,302,403 of record CM055831.1, read on the forward strand.
GGAGACTATGTGTGTACACATACTTAAAACACTACATAACTAGGACTGAAATCTTCAGAAAACAAGGAGTTCAAAGGAACATCAGCTTTGATCAGTTACAAACTCCCGCATTCTGCGGTCAGTAAGGACACAATTGCTCGATGGATAAATGTTGTCATGTGTCAGGCTGGAGTGGATACATCGGAATTCAAAGCACACTCAACTCGCACAGCTGCTACGTCAGCGGCTAATAAACTTGACCACTGATCTCAGACATATTAAAGACAGCAGGATGGTCCTCAGAGACCACTTTTCAGAAATATTACAACAAACCTATCGTTGAGTCTCAAAATTTGGGATGCGCTATAATTGCTGCCTCCAGTGTTAAACAGTGAATTGTTGACTTTTGCATTTGAACTTGAACTGTTTATTTTCAAACCGATGTGTTTAAATAGTGTTGGACAGGGTTCCATCACAGATGCAATGATGAATATTTTCCATAAAGCTAAGTACTCTTGGGCACTTTCACACAGTATACTTGCCATTAATGTTATTTGGTGATGAACAAAATGTTGTTACTATGTTATTTGGTGTTGAACAACATATTATTACTATTTCAAGTTTGTATTAAACAAAATGTTCTTGCTTCTCAATGTTTGATATAAGAAGAAATTTAGTTGAAGTTCCTAATGGAGTTAAACATTTGTTTGACTGTTTGGTTTGACCATTTGGTCAATGTAAGTTACACTGTTGTGTCAAGGGAATATTTTAACAAATGTTACAGGAACAGCAATATTTTTCAAGAAATTCGCTTTATTTACTTGCGGTTTCTAAATATTTTCATAGGCCTTGCTGGACACTTTTGATCTAGATATGAGGTCAGATGTCTTTCAAGTCTCACAGAATCTCTCGCGAGATTTCGAAATAAAATGAAAGGATTAAATGAGAACTTACCTGTTTGAAATTTAATCCTGATTTTATGAGAAAGGGCGAGAGAGAGATTACGTGCCCACCTCTCCCTCCCTTATCTCTAATCTCCGGACAAGTTCTCATTTACTAGTATGGGGTACTTCATCATTTAAAATATGATTGCGCATGCGCGTAGCCGGACTCTCAAGTAATCTCTCTCGCCCTTTTCTCGATAAAATCAGGATTAAATTGCAAAACAGGTAAGTTCTCATTTAATCCTTTCATTTGTTTTCACTCATCCAATAATGTTTAATCATGCCTTAAATGTCTTGTCATACATTAAAGGCACACACAACACGATCAGAACAGACTTTCAACAGGGTATGAAATTGGTGTTCTAGTTTAAGATGAACACAGTGACTGAAAATTACTGACTCATTTATGCTGCAGCAATAGACCTTATCAATTGGGGTATTATTTTCAGTCACTGACTTAATCTAAATCTATTGTCCTGGCTGATAATTTATGAAAATTCCCAGATATTGTTTGTTATAAGATTTGAGGCTTTGCATGGTGGAATATCGATATCGTTTCGGTTTGTGGTAACACCATGTGTTTACTGAAACACAGAGAATAACCCCGAAGTTCCCATGGTTCTCCCTGAACCATATTCTCACTTAGCAAGAGTAGAGAAAACGAGTTGCCGACATTGGTTCTCCTTGAACCATTCTCACTTAACTACAGTTGAGATACGAGTTGTGTGATAAGGTTCTTTTCAGAACCTGTACGTCAGCTTCATGATAGTTGAGATAAACACATGATATTATGTTTTTGCAAATTGCATGCAGGCCTTTTTAGACAAGGTCGAGTAGCATGCTTCCATGAAGGACCATTAATAGTGCAAATTACAATATCATTAATTGTGTACATTTGTGTTACTTTATTATTTGTTTTGGTAGGAAGAAGATTCTCAAGTCCAAAGAACTGAATCAGCAAAACGTGCGAAGCACTCGGTAAGTTTATCACATGATGCTAATAGTGAAAAAAATGTGGTCAATTTTGTATTATGGAAATTACTGCATGCTCATCATACACATATATACTACTATAGCTGAGTGAGCTGCAGTGAAGCCTTCAAATTCAGCATTGACAGGGGTTCTGCATTAGTTAGGAACTCAAAATAATAATTTTAATGTAATGAGAATTTTGTAAAGGGCAAATAATTGCTTCTTATAAAAATAAAAAAGATAATAAACTAAATTAAATATTAAAATAACCGAATAAACATAAAAAGTTACAATTTGTTATATGTACACAATGTACACATTTCTGGTTCTCATTTAGAATGACTTTATTAGTAAATAAAGGTGACTGAACTGGTGATTGTGTAATCAAATGACAATGATCTGTGTGTGAGTTATGTAAAACAAATATTAATTGAGTGCCTTTTATTTTGAAAAATGGTTAGAATTATATCACTGTCTCATAACACTGGATTGCCTTGTGAAATGGGACAGTTCAGATGTTACCTAATGCATATAATTCTATTCATGTGACCCTGAGGCACCTAATATTTAAATATTATTATTTCACAGACCATCAAATTCTATCGCCCATCTGCAAAGCATCCATACCCAGCCAGTGAGAAACACAAAACTGTGTTTCTCACTGAATACAGCATAACAGAAATAAAGAATACAGGAATAAAAAAATAAAAAAATAAAAAATTAAAACAATTTTTTAAAACCTTCACAGACTATATGTGACCCGCTCTACAAAAAAGGGTATTATGTCGCACAAATAAAATAATTAGTTATATATATAGTTGAATTGGTCACTTTACAAGCTTTAATTTGGTACAGGTTTGACCCCTGTGGCATTTTGCATTCTGGAGATATATTAATAATTTGCATATTCATATTTTACAATGCAACAAAAGTGCTTTCAGAGATACAGCCCTTTAAACATACTAAGTGGAAAAAGAATGAGCTAAAATAAACTCTCTTGATCTATGCCCATAGCAACAGTTATGTTATTGATAGCGTGTGTTAAAACCGTATCACTACGAAAGCATAACATTGGTGGTTTTTTCCTCTAAAACGGACAAAGAGTAAAACAAAAGACGAAAAACAATGCACACAAAAACGTTTGTTTTTTTTCATCTTTATTCATCAATATTAATATTTCTGAAAATAAATTATGAAATATTGATATTATAGAAGCCAACAAACCCCCAAAAAATCAGTTTGTGAAGATTTGTTCACCCGTCTCCACATAGCACAGCCCTTTACATGTAATAGCATAGCGCGACTTAACCCTTTCCTTACCATAGGCGACTTTAGTCGACTGCACTCATACTCCCTCTTCCTTACCATAGGCGACTTTAGTCGACCAAGCTTTCACACAAAAAAAGCACTCAAGCCTGAGCACAAAGGCCATTTGTTATAAAGCTGTAGTTTTGTCCATGTTCACCCTCCATACCCAAGCTTACAATGGTTGGAAAGAGCAAGATCGATCTTTCCATTGATGGTGAAATAAAATAAGGTTGCTATTATGCAACCTTCAAATTGGAGTTGAAAGATCCGAAATGCCAAACACCTACGGAGCGCCATGTGTTTGTGTACAAAAAAGTGTTTGAGTTTACAGATCACACTGAGGAAACAAAGACCGAGAACTTGGACATTTATTGACCGATCTTAATGTTTTTTGGATTTTATGAAAGGGAATTCAATAAGTAAGATATTTTTTATTATTTATTTTGCTGTAAAACAATATCTTCAAGGTGATAATAGAGTTTGTAAAATTGGCCTTTGAACACAAGCTTTCTGTTGTGTAAGAATGTGCATGTGCTTCGCGATTGAGTGGTCAAACAATGCGGTCACCAGCGGTTGTTTATGTCAAAACAATTCGGTACTGAGAGGGTTAATACCCTTTTTCGTAGAGCGGGTCACATATACACATGGGGTTGGCGTTTATAGTTAGGTACTTTATCTGCATTTTATCTCAGCATTGGGTCGATCTTAACCCAACTTGAGGCTGGCAAAGTTTGAATCTGAGCATGCACAATGCTTGTCATGAACATGAGGAAATAGAAATTATTGAAGCTTTTGACCATAGTTTAAAAGCTAGGTTTAGATGACATTTAATCTATTCTATTCATGTTATGATGTACTGGTGTACCACAGCCTCTATTTGTCTGCACAATATATGCATGCATAATAAAAGTCTTGGACCTCATCATCATCAGCTGTTATTTTTCAGTTGATTAATGTTCTACATTATTTCTGAATTTCTTGTTCTAGGCAGATGTTGTAAGAGAAAAGTATAACTATTGTCAGAAATTCTGAAGAAAACAAATTGCGGATAAGATTCTTAATATGTTAGATTCACTCAGAAAGGCAGGCAATAATGGTAATTATATTTCTTTTCATTGGACATCCTATACTTATCAATAATGCTCTTTTAAGTCCTGCTTGAACTGTATCAGGTATTTGCACCCAAATATTTGTTTTCAGTTAAGTCAAAATGAATCAACAAGTGATTTGAACAGTTGTTCCAAAGCACAATAAATAATTAGTTTATTTTAATTTTGATGACGTTTTGTATCAAATGGTATTGGTATTTTTCCAATGAAAAGTACCAGTAATTTAAAAATGTTATGTTTTTTCCCATTTTAGAGAATTTCCTTGTTAAAGAGAAGGTACATGTCTAATTCAACCTTCTAGTTTTCATATGAATTAATCATTAAACTATGTGTGAAATTTGTGTCACAATAGATAGTTTTGTTTTTGTTTTAGGAAAATAGGAATGTTGAGGAAAGTGATATAATTAAAAGGCATTTGTTATTGGACAGTGTTTCAGCATCTTTCAGCCAACAAAATTTTAAACAAATTTAAGTCCTGTCTTTAAAAACCATTAATAAAGATTTGCTAGTATGGGCTTACGTTTCTTAATTTTAGTTTTAGATCACTCACATGTACTCTTTCTGATTATTTACAAACAAATTAAAACATTGCATATTGTTTATTTTGTCAACTGCAGCATTGCAAAAATGGAGCAGAATATGATAACAGATAAGATACTTGGACACAAAGACTATTTTGAAGAATATTCTTCAAGGGAAGGTGAGTAATTATTTTCATAATCACATCACATGACTATTCGGATTCAAGATCTTTTGGTTGCATTTGTTGTTTGTTAGAATTGATTCATTTTCATCAATGAATACAACTTTATGTGTGTCTTCATGTACATGCTGATGTGTTCATATGAAATGAGCATTGCATCAAATGTGCCTCATGTACTTGTGTAGATAAAAGTTGTCTAAGTAGCAAATAGCATTTGGTCATTAAGGGCCAGGATATGTTGACTCATGAGATACTGCTTTAGAGGACATGTATCACATAGGCGCAAGAAAGAAAATAAAACAATTTAATTACGTGGTGATGGTTTCCTCATGTTTTATAAACTTGTCTTTACAATGGAGGAAAGATTCAAGAGGTAAGTGTTGGTTTAGATGCTTGGATAGTGGTAGGATTTAATTGCGTGAGTAGTCTTCACATTGCTAAAACTGGGAATAGCTATTGTGGTTGACTGAATTTTTGATTTGTTGTTTAAATCTCTACTCTTGCACGTAAGGTCAACATCCTTTTAAAAAAAATTTTTTTTTCAATTCTAAACATTTGTATTTATTTGTATGCTAAAGTCAAAGCAAAGAGGAGCATACTTGTTCTTTGTGCATGTGTCCATCCGTCCATCACACATCATAAATACTTTGTGGATAATCTTCATACTTGATTGGTGGATTAGTCTTGGTACATCAAAGAAGGCTTTTTAAATTTGACCCCGTAAGGTTAAAGTTCAAGATAAAAAGGAAATACAATGGTGTCAGCATGATGTGGTCCATTAACACGTATACAAATGTTTACTCATAAATGTTAAGTCACTGTTAAAACATGATACTTACTTGGACACTTTGTTTAGTCCTGTACACCTATGTGAAGGACTCTTTTCTTAAAGGTAGCCAATGTTTCTGGCAACTTATTGCATGGTTTGACCACTCTAATGGAATAGAAGTAGCTGGCTAATATATATATAGATTGGTGAAATTCTAGCGTCTGGAGATAAACAATTGATTTAGTTTTGACCAAAACCGACGGGTGTATATCACTGTATGATCAGCGCTTTCCGAGTGTCAAAAAAACTACACAGGCTCGGGCGGGATCTGAACCCCACGACCTCCTGCCCACCAGTGCTAATATATAGTTCTAGTCTACAAACATTACAAATCTGTTATTCTCATACAGCAGGATTATGTTTTGACTTGAAGAGGGAGCACCTTCTCTGAGGAGCAACTCAAGTAGTAGCTGACTGTCTTACAAGGATGTTCTGCCTCAACAATAACACCAAGGTAATAAGTTTGCTTATGTTTGCTGTAAGAAAAAATTCTCATTCATGCTTTGATCCATATATCAGTGCAATTGCTATTCCAATGAAAAGATAGATATAAGTAACTTGTTAGTTTATTTACCAATGCTTGTCTCTGCCATTTCAAATTTATTTATCTACTTTTAATCCAGGTTTATTTGAAAGGAACCACATTATTTGATTCAGGCCAGCCACTGCAACCCCAAATGCTCAGAGGCAATTTATTTATTGCCCTTGGTTTTGACTAAGTGGCCATTCAAATGTGTTGCCATAAACAATTTGATTTTGTATAAGATGTAGACATGAGAATGAAAGGCCTGCACTGCAGTATCAGTGAAGCATAGCCCTGATGAGAATTAATCACTCATTTATATATATATTTTAGTGGTACCACAGTTGAAATACTGCATACAAAAGGGGTTAAATTTGAAACATTCCAATTGATAGTGCAATCTTTATTTACAATTTAAGTTGATATTTGTATATTATTTAACATTGGCACTAAATAAAGAAGGCAACTAACTTGGTATGAGATTGGAATGAGCAAAGAAAACTTCACTGAACAAGGATTTGAACCTATGTAGATGAATTACTCTACCACCAGGGACCAATTACGCTGAACAAGGATTTGAACCCAATTGTGGATGAATTGCTCTACCACCAGAGACCAATTACACTGAACAAGGATTTGAACCCAATTGTGGATGAATTGCTCGACCACCAGGGACCAAATACACTGAACAAGGATTTGAACCCAATTGTGGATGAATTGCTCTACCACCAGGGACCAATTACGCTGAACAAGGATTTGAACCCAATTGTGGATGAATTGCTCTACCACCAGGGACCAATTACGCTGAACAGGGATTTGAACCCAATTGTGGATGAATTGCTCACCACCAGGGACCAATTACGCTGAACAGGGATTTGAACCCAATTGTGGATGAATTGCTCACTGCCAGGGACCACTTACGCTGAACAGGATTTGAACCCACCAGGATGAATTGCTCACCGCCAGGGACCACTTACGCTGAACAGGGATTTGAACCCAATTGTGGATGAATTGCTCACCGCCAGGGACCAATTACGCTGAACAGGGATTTGAACCCAATTGTGGATGAATTGCTCTACCGCCAGGGACCAATTACGCTGAACAGGGATTTGAACCCAATTGTGATGAATTGCACCACCGCCAGGGACCAATTACGCTGAACAAGGATTTGAACCCACTGTGGATGAATTGCTCTATAGTCAGGACCAATTACGCTGAACAGGATTTGGAACCCAATTGTGGATGAATTGCTCACCGCCAGAGAGACCAATTACTCTGAACAGGGATCTGAACCCAATTGTGGATGAATTGTTTCACCGCCAGGGACCAGTTGCACTGAACAAGGATTTGAACCCAATTGTGGATGAATTGTTTCACCGCCAGGGACCAATTACACTGAACAAGGATTTGAACCCAATCAGGATGAATTGCTCTACCGCCAGAGACCAATTACGCTGAACAAGGATTTGAACCCAATTGTGGATGAATTGCTCTACCGCCAGGGACCAATTACGCTGAACAAGGATTTAAACCTTAATTGTGGATAAATTGCTCACCACCAGAGACCAATTTCTATTATAGCTTTAGGAGAAAATATTGCTATGACAAGATTTGAGTTTAGTTGAAGATGATTCCAGAGTCTCGGACCCGCGACAGAAAATTCAAAGACCTATCACCCCAGTTCCGTTTTGAAGTTGGTTCCTTTAGGAGTGACATGTTGCTGGAGCGCAAATTGCGTGATGGAGTGTAGACTTTATTTAAGCAGTTCAGAAATATAAATTGGAGCAATGTTATTAAAAGATTTGTGAACAATTAGCATCAGTTTAAAAACAATTCTCTGTGAAACAGGAAGCCAGTGCAGTTCTTTCAAGATTGGCTAGATATGGCATGACTTTCTGGACAAAGTCAACACGAGCTGCTGTGTTTTGTATGTGCTGAAGACAAGATATTTGATTCTGCGGGAGACCATAGAGGAGAGCATTCCCATTATCGAGCGGTGATGTGACAAACGCATGTATAATTTGTTCGGCAGCACTTTTATTCAAGTATTTCCTTATTCGGCTAATATTTCTGATATGAAATGATGATATGCGAAGAATGTTGGAGATATGAGGTTTTAAAGTCATTGTCGAGTCAAATATAAAACCCAAATTACGTGCTTGTGATGAGGGGTTTATCTGCGAGTCACCAATTGTAATAAATGGAAGAGAAACTTTAGACAATTGCTGACGTGATCCAAATAGAACAAATTCTGTTTTTTCGTCGTTCAATTTCAGGAAGTTTTGTCTCATCCAACTTCGAATCTCTTGAATACATTTCTCCAGTGTTGTAATGCAGGAATCGGTAGGTTCTTGAGAAGATTTAAAAGTAATGTAAAGCTGTGTGTCATCAGCGTAGACATGGTAATTTAAATTATACTTCAAAATGATATCACGAGCTGGAAAGGTATAAACACAACCACTGTGGGCCGAGCATTTAGCCTTGAGATACAGAATAATCAAGAATAACAGGCTCGAGATAGCGTTTATGTTTTATGTTTTATTTGATATCACCATTCAAAATAAATTACAACTTAGATATAAGTTTTTGTCACAACAAAACAAGGTGTTCGGTTGAAGTTAAATGGTTACGTCATCAATTTGAAGTGTTGGAGAAGTCAAATGTTAACGTTCGTTGAAGTTCTCGCGAGAAGTTTATTTGAATACAATACAATACTGAATTTAGAAATTATTTTAATATTAAACTTTGACTTCCGGTTTGGACAGGAAAGTAAGGTCAAATTGGGGTCACCTTTTGTAAATACTTTGACAATTAACAATCTGTACAATGGTACAAAATGTCAATTTACCTCCTGTGGTTGTTGAGATATGATTTTTTTAAATATTAAACTTTGACTTCCGGTTTGGACAGGAAGTAATGTGAAATTTGGGTCACCATTTTTTAAATATTTTGACAATTAACGACCTGTACAATGGTTTAAAATTGTGAATTTACCTCTTGTGGTTGTTGAGATATGATGTGATTTTTAAATATTAAACTTTGACTTCCGGTTTGACAGGAAGTAAGGTCAAATTAAATACCTTTTCTAAATATTATTTGACAATTAACGATCTGTACAATAGTGAAAGAATTGTGAATTTCTCTCTTGTGGTTGTTGAGATATGATTTTTTTAAATATTTAACTTTGACTTCCGGTTTGGACAGGAAGTAAAGGTCAAATTGGGGTCACCTTTTTGAAAATATTTTTTGACAATTAACGATCTGTACAATGGTGAAAGAATTGTGAATTTATCTCTTGTGGTTGTTGAGATATGATTTTTGTTAAATATTAAACTTTGACTTCCGGTTTGTACAGGAAGTAAAGGTCAAATTAGGGTCACCTTTTGAAAATATTTTTGACAATTAACGATCTGTACAATGGTGAAAGAATTGTTAATTTATCTCTTGTGGTTGTTGAGATATGATTTTTTTAAATGTTAAACTTTGACTTCCGGTTTGGACAGGAAGTAAGGTCAAATTAGTCATGTTTTGTAAATATTTTCGACAATTAACAATCTATACAATAGTGCAAAAAATGTCCATTTACCTGTTGTGGTTGTTGAGATATGATTTTTTTTAAATATTAAACTTTGACTTCCTGTTTGGACAGGAAGTAAGGTCAAATCGGGGTCACTCACAACTCGAGTTTCATCTACTTGTTTCAAGTTCGTGTGAAGTTTGCAAGTATGTGTTTTTTTGCGGACAGTCACGGGGGAGAAGAAGAAGAAGAAGTAAAAAAAACGAACAAAAACAATAGGTGTTTCGGGTACATACCCGAACACCTAAAAACACACATTAAATAAACAAATAAAAAACGTAAATAAATTTAAATTGCACATGAAGGCGGTAATATCAGGATAGCTCATAAAAGTCTTGCGACTTATTTCCAATGGGGTCCTTAAGCACAAAAAGACAAAACCAACCAGACATTACATCACAAAAAAAACAGAAGACATAAAGAGAACATGTAAATTAAAAAGACCCATGTCCCTGTTGGTTCCATTTTGCCACCATTCTCTACGGACATGAGAACAAAAATCTGTGGCAAAACTGGAACCCACATGAAACATGTACCCTTCTAACCATCTAAATTAAAATAATTTATAAACTTAACAATGAACACATATTAAACGACATGTCCCTGCTGGTTCCAATTTTGCCACCATTGTCTCTATCGACTTGAGAACAAAAAATCTGGGCAAAGGGGGACCCACATGGAACTTACACCCTATACCATCTAAATCAAAATATTAAAAAGATGAAAACATGCATAAAAAAGGGCACCTGTCCTGTACTGATCCTATGCCCTCCCCCACAAGAACTGCATCTCACCTTTTGAAGAGGCTAAGTTGAATTATGAATTTGGCAAATGTGCTAACTAATGAAGAAAAAATCACTTCCGTAACAATTTCTCTGTCCAGCAGAAATTTCTTAAGTTCCTTTGAATCCCAGTTTATTCTTAATAGATTTGACAAAATTTGGCAAGTTATTCCATTTCAATTGCATTTTAAAAAAGAACTTTTAGTAATATTGTTAATTGAGGGAACCACAAAATTATAATTTCTAGATCTCGTGTTGTAGTGGTGGGCGTCGTTGTAGTGGTAAGTCCCTAACCTTGACGAAAACTGATTAAGATATGACGGCATTTCATAAAAAATACCATGAGCAATGTTGAGGGCTAGTTGAGACACCCTTGTTTTCTATATGGAGGTATCCAATATCATGAAATTCTGTAAATTAAGGTGATATCTTGGACCAACATTATAAATAAACCGAACCATTTTGTTTTGAAGAATTTGAAGTTTACTTTTGAGAGTGGAGCTGATTCCATAAAACCAGGACATGCAGGCATAGTCAATATGACTTTGTATAAGCGTGGAGCACAAAATCTGTCTGGTAGTTTTGTTAAGGAAATGTGCGTGTCTATACAGGAATTTCAATTTATTTGTTAGATTTTTTTAAAATATCAACCATATTCATACCTGACAAGTTTTGATCCAACTCAATGCCAAGATACTTAACATATTTTCTGAGATGAAATATAACCTGACCATTACATTCTATAGAGAAATTACGGATTCTTTACATTTACATTTAGAACCGAACAACATACATTCACATTTACCCATATGTAATGAAAGTTTGTTTTCAATCAACCATCTATTACATGATTTATTTCACCAGAAAGTTTCCTGGCTATTGTATCTGATCTTTACCTGCCACCAGTATGATGCTATCATCTGCATATAATATGAGTTTAGAGTCCACACACATCTCCATATCGTTACAACAACAAAGATACAGAAGGGGCTGAGCAGGCTTCCTGGGGCACGCCGTTCTCATTAATAAGTTCAGGTAAGCAACATCGTTAATGCACACAACTTGTCTTCTGTTAGATAGATAGGATTTGAACCATCTATGATCAATGCCCAAAATTCAAGTTTGCTGCATACAAGAATGATTAACACAGTCAAAGGCCTTTTGGACATCAAGTGAAACCATCCTGACGTAATTACCTTTAGCAGTTTGTGTTCTGATAAAATCATTGAGATGGACGAGACATGAGTTAGAAAAATGTTTGTCTAAAGCCAGATTGAAATTGTAAATTAGATTGTTTTCAGCCAGGTAGCTCTCCCACCTGAATGAAAACGGCCTTCTCCAAAATTTTGACAAGGCAAAGAGAACACTAACTGGTCTATAATTCTGACTTCCATTCTGGATTTTTTCTTGTGAAGAGGAGTATATTTGGCTTGTTCTTCATATCATCCGGAAAAATGTTGGTGTTTAATGACAAATTCAAATGTGCCCAATCGGAACTTTTAAAATTTCTGCGCCATCCTTCAAAAATCTAGGTGAGATACCATCTAAACCAGTACTTTTATTTTGATTGAGCTGACCAAGTTCTTTAAAAATAAATTGTTCGTAAATCCAGTTGTAATTTCATAGAACCCTTTTGAACCCCTTTAGCTTCATAGTAATGTTTCAAATTATCTGAATCAACACCAAAAGTGAAGTGACTATTGGAAGTGAACTAGTCAACTTATTTGCCACTGTAAAAAAAAAGTGTTGATGTATGTCGCGACTTTTAAAGGATCAAACACACACATCACCATCAACTTTTAAGACAATGTTACTAGATTTTTGCTTTTGTTACTGTAACCTAAGGATTTTAGATGAGACCATAACTTCTTAGTATTGTTCTTATTTTCCTATGTTTGTGCAAAAAAAATTAGATTTAGATTGTTTAATCGACCTTTGAACTTTTTTTGCTTGAACAAAACATTTTGTATAAAGCAACATTGTTTTTGTCTTTTTTGAATTGACAGTACAAATTATCTCTAGTGTTTATCTTTCTAAAATCTCACCGGTCATCCAAGGCTTTAATTCTGATAGATTTCATCGGGCTATAGAATCAATTATTTTAGTAATTTTCTGCTTCAGTAATAACCAAGCATTGTTTACATCATTGCAAAGAGGACATCTGACCAGTCTATTTCCTTCAACATATTTTGGTAAATTTCCTTGTCATAATTCCTCATGGATCTAAAACGCCATGAAATACTCTTGGGATTCTTCGCCGTGAAAACACCATGAACTCCGGTCCTGTGGCAGTTTTGGGGCAGCTCATTAATTCTCGAGAGCGCCGTGAATTTGTTCTGAAATCACATGTAAACATTATTACCAATATCTGAGAGAGGAAGAGCCACTATGAAATTGCTGTGAAATTACGGTGAACTGTTATTTCACGGCAAAACGGATTTTCATGGCATTTTCAGGGTAAAGTTAATAGTGACTGGTGGTTGTCATACAATGTGATGAGTAGAAGAGAGCCCAGTGTGTATATTTGAGAATGTTGGAGTAATTAAAGTGATTTAAAATACGTCCAGGTCTCTTAAGTACACAGCACATGTCCAGAATACCTTAATGTAGTAACCAGAGCTAACTTGAATGTGCAGCACAGTTTTAACCATATACTGCATTGGTACAAACCTGATTTGTATCAATGCAGTTTCAAGTACATGTATGTGTATCATTTGAAAACTGAATGTAGCTTTTACATAATTCCTGTATAAATATATTTCTTCCTATTATTTAGAATTGTGCTGACCCTTGCTGCAATGAGAAACAACCAAAAACGGTCAACAAGTACCCGTTGTGAATATAAAAGTGTGCACGTCAATCAGAATTGAAGTCACAGATCAGTGGTGAGTAAACCTTGTTAGTCTCAAGCTCAGTGCAGTATAGAAGGGGATGGGGCATGGGGACGGGGGAAACAAATTATGAAATTAAGTTTTGCAACACCTGGTATTTTACCAGGAATTGTTTTCATGATGGATGTATATGCATGCAGTTGAGTATGCATTGATCATGACTGTTGGGTTTGAAAACCCGTTACATTTTACACCAAGAATTAGTAAAGACTGTTTGTGGTGACACCATGTAGAAATTCTTTTGAATAGTACTGTAAATAGTTCTGAAAAAGAACCGGTTGGTTACATCTTGACGTTGCGATCAGCATGCTCTGATCGCCTTCCCCTATAAATGTTTAAAAGATTAAAGTTATAGCTGTTCTTGAACAAAAATCTTTATCTCTTTTGAAACAAAGCAACTGCTTGGTAAAATACTGAAGTATATAGTGGTGAGTTTATTTATTTCCTCACTGAACTGTACAAAGTTAAATGTGTTTCAGTGAAATTCAATCAATGAGTTCTGGCAATTTATGTTCAATCAAAGCATTCATAAGTAAGTCAGAAAAATGGTGGATGTGTCAGGGAAAAAAATTATCATTATGAATATATTGCACTGAGTGGCAGAATCTGTCTATTAAAATGAATTATTGAATTGACAAGAGCGGGGGTTTGAACCTGCAACATCTGGTTTACCGTACCGGTATCTAGAGCTATCTAGCTCTGTGTTGGTTCTCCTCTATTTGTCAATATCTTTGTTCTGGGGGCGCTACATCAAAATCCATTCAATGTCCATACATTTCATTGGCCAGGGATCACACCCCCATGGAAGCCGCTGTCCGGGAATCACAAGGATGAGGCTTTTTGAAAGTCATGATATTAAATATTAAGTATTGGGTTTGGAACCTGAGCTGTTTAGCCTTATTAGCATTACTGATACAATACATTTCTCATTTCAGGTTTACAAACACAAGACAGAACATCTTGGACCTGCCACAGTCATATTGAATGAAACTCTAGAGAGGCAACTGAGCTTGTACATAAAATACACACGGCCTGCTCCTGTGGGTGTTCAGGTTAGAATTCTTATTCTCACCCTCTATATCAAATTTCTTTTTATATATTTATATAAATCAGGCTAGCCACCAGACCAAATGAGTGCCGCTAATTTTGTCACCAGAGTGTAGTGAGCGGGAGAGCGAACGCAGCGCAGCCCCACCATTGGGGTCCAGGCCTGGCTTTTATGTTCCCTGTAGTCCAGGGCAACGCCTCAGGGGTCGAGGGCACACCTGAAGCTCCTGGTTTTAGCTTATGAATATTTGAGGGCCTGTCTTTCTGATAATTTGTTGTATAATAGTATGATATTTTCAGAAATATACAACTTATAGATGTGAAGGAGTGCCCTCCAATTGACAACAATGTTGGCTCAGAAACTGAAACTTGCATGGCCTACCACAGGTGTCCATATACTTTTTCGCTGTCCAACTTAGATGCCAGTTTGTTTTTTTTTATGAGGTAACACTTGAGCAACCCGGGGCCAGTGCAGCCCCAGTTTTTGGCCCAACCAGTGGCCGAAGACCTGTAGCGTGATCAGTTCCCAGGCTGCTGCAATTTTGAACATGAAGATGTGGGTCGCAGAAGAACAAGGTTCGAATTTGCTGGCTTCTTCATTGACCTTATTGCCGTGTCTATCAATGTCATTCCTTGCGTTTAGTGGTCAGAAGAGAAAAACAGATACTTTTCGCGATATATAATTATTTTGATCAAACACTCTAAAAAAACGTCACAAAACTTTTCATGAATGGGCGAGGGACGCACGTGAATAATTTTCCCTTTGCCGGTTATCGTGAAAGCTAAACGTTTACGAAGTCATCATTAACCAACCTGAAATTTACGTACATCGACATACGAAGCACGTCGCATCATTTACACGCGGTAGAGACTAGTGGCATTAGCTCATCGTGCAGGCGCAAACAACCAATCATAATGAGATTCCTGGTATCTTCTTCTCGACGTCATAAATAAATGCTAATTAGTGTATTTGTTTGTACTACAAACTGAGATTTATTTTATAATATCGTAATGATGTTTTAATTGATTCAGACTAAAGTCCCTCAAACAGGCAAATAACTCAAATAACTGTTTAATGAAATATTCACACAATTTTTGTGCCGGTCGGTAAGACATCAATTTGCGTTTGGTGCCGGTCGGCCAGCGGGTGTGCCGGTTAGACCCGACCGGCGCCGACCGGCGTAGCTACAACCCTGTTTATAACACATCTTGTTGATTCTTTATCCTTAATGGCTAAAATACGGTAACAAAGGGTTCTAAGTTTATGAACTGTGAACTAGAGTCTTGAATTGTTTCACCGCCAGACATATATAGTTTGATCCTCATAGTCATGTATAGTGGCCCCATGGGATTGCTTCATGTTTAATCATTGTAAGTCCACAGTCAGACACATGATCAGTTTTCATTTATTCGCAGGAAGAAATTAACTTATAAATATATATCTATGGAAATAATGCGAACACTACATATGTTAAATAGAATGAAATTCAAGTGTCTAATTATTTGTATGTATTATTCAATACTGACCTCAGGCCTTGGTCATTGCTCCCTTTACCTAGCTACTGTATATATTATTAGTAATCATAAACAGTTAAATTAATTGCTCTTGAAGGCAATGTACTTGTAGAAATATTGTTTTGAAAGTTCAGATATTATCCAATTCATGTTTAAAGTGGGTGATATTGTTGCCACGGCTGACAGTATTGCATTCCTTCTTGTGGGACCATGGGCTTGCAGTTTAAGTTTTAAACGACACTGCATTCTTTTCCTAATAGCTATCCTGCATACACTAAAATGTTACACCAGATTAATCTAGCATTTTTTCTTTTGACATCTCTTTAGCAGGTGCTATGAGTTCAGAACATTCACCTTTGTTTGTTAAGACAGGAGTCAAACCATTGTTATAATCAACTCATATGTAAACAGTAACAAAATTAAGGTAGGTATATATCTACATGTATCTATATCCATATAATATTCAATGGGTTCATCTGAGTTTATCTAAAACCATCAGTAGGATTCAGTGTCGTCAGCCTGCTCTGATTGGTGACGATATACCCCTTTAAGAAAGCATCTCATGAAAGCATTACATCAACTCGAACTGGTTTAAGCATAAAGGCTTTGATACATCCTTCATTACTACTTAAATATCCAACATAATTATTATACAACTATTAGGATGTCAGTGTATGATGTTATCTGAACATATTGAGAGCGGAATGAAGGGTAATTTTTGTCCTAATTAATTTAGGGAGTAACTGAGTGAATTATACTTGTAACAATGTAATATGTTAATGGTAACTAGCATGAACATGAGAAGTTATTCAATTTGACAATGTGAAATGGTGAATGAACACCAAATTTTAAATGGATCATTGACATTGAAACATTTATTATTTAACAACATGTTAAATGTGAATATATTTTCAGTTTCTCATATCTCTTGATTCTATAAGTATATGGATGTATTCACATTCATTTATTAACCATTGGTGTATATACACCTTTAATTATAAGATGGTGAGAATTGCTTCTTCAATAAGTTGATCATGTAAATGCACACCGTAGAATGGTGATCGGAAGTTCCGTCATCAGGGCGAGATTACAACTGTCTCAAGTTAAAATGTGTAATAAATTGATTTGTTTACACAGATGTAAAACATTTCTTTCCATCAAATCTGATGAGGGGATTGATTCTAGTTGTAACATTCGCCAAATTAATATTTGTTTGGTGATCATTGCAGCTGTGCCCAAAAACATGATCAAAATGATTTGTTTCAGGCTGTTGAGACACTCAAGCCAGAGAGAGGTCGTCAAGTTACCTTAACCAATGTCTCAGTAAGACAGAAACTCAGAATTTCACTATGTAACTGCAACAGGAAAAACAGAAAAATAAGGACATGCAACATGCTTTCATCAGTTCTGTGTAAGGTACGTTGGACATAAACTATCAACAATAAAGATTTACATATTTAAGAACAAAAAGCATTATGACAATGTGAAAAATTAAAAAAAAAAAAATTGGTCTTTGTATTTAAACAAAGAATGATGGCCTCTATTAAGATTAAGCTTTTGAACCAAGTTTCAAGAAATAATTTTACTTATTGTTATTACACAATTAATTAGGCTCTAATCAGAGAAGGAATAACGCTGAATATTTACGTCACACACCTGTTAAAACTGTATATCGGCAGTGAAGAGAAATTATGTTAATTAACCTCCTACTGTTTGACCATTTGAAAACCATCAAAATTTCCACTTACCAAAATGCCTATTGGTTTTGTACACCTGGTGATACTATTTGAACAGTGTTATAGCAAGTTTAACTAATATTCATATCCATTCAAATGGTTTTTGAATGGTTGTTACACCACACCTTGGTGTGTTTCCAGCCGAATGGATTCAAATGGTGAATGTACTCACAGTGGCTTATCATTCAAATGGTTTTAAATGGTGGATATACACCTGGTGTGGTTTCACATACGAAAACAAAACCTGCATTATGTAGACAAGGGACTATCCATCATCTCAGTACCCCATGGAGTTTTAAACATGGTACAGTGTACAAGTAATTGATCTACCACTTAAAAATGGCAATTGTGGGTTCAGGGTATAGCAGACCTGTCATTTAAAACCATTTCACTCATGTCAGTACAGAGGGTCCACATTCACCACTTAGAAGTATCCAAACAAGGTTTTTGTATTAGCTGACCTACAGTGGCGTAACTAGGACATTTCATTTGGGGGGCAAGTAAAAGAATAAATTTGGGGGCCAAAGAAGTGCAAGATTACATTACGCTACTATTTACTATGTTAATTGGATAGTTGATACCAAACCATAATGTAGTTTATGCACAAAGATTGCGGAAACCAAACAAATCTTAGAGTACTTATTATTTTTATAAGATAAATTTTTCGACTGCATACCAGGATTAAATTACCAAATATCAATTCAGGAGTTATTGTTTATACACGGTATTCTCAAATTAAACTCTATGAGTAATCAATAAATAAAATGGTTGTTTTGTGTTTTATTTTAGTGTAAATAATTGAAACATAATAATTAGTACAATTGTGTTATTTAAATAAAAATCAAAATACAGGATTGAAGGGTTTAACAATGATCACAAAAATAGGCTCACTCATAAGTTCCACGGCTTGCCCTAAAGAAGACTTATGCGGAGGTTCTTGTGGTGATCTGGTGAATTTCTCAATGAAATCATCAAGGTTTATGGCCTCTGTGCGTTCTCGTTCAATGTGAAGAACACCAAGATCACCTGCTTATCCGACACAGGTTTCGAAGATAAGTTTTATGAGTTTCAACTGAAAGCTGCCTGCAAGCAGCACTGGATACTGAATCAAGCACTGCAATTTTCATCAGACGGAATAACTCAGCAACACATCCTTGTATGGATCTAAAATGCAGTAAACCGAAGAAGAGTTTCGAGCTGTATTTTGAGTCTGTAAATTTACGTTTCAGGAGACGTCATTGTGGAATTTTGCTACGGTCCTCCTGCTATGTCAAACACCTGTCCAAACTTCTGCACACTTTCAGTGTTGAGGAAGCTCATTTCGATAAAGGGATGAACATCATTATGGATAATAACTTTCAGAAAATCTACGATCCTGATATGATGACGTCAAGAAACAGAGTTGAAGACGTGAACCCGAATGTTGTCTTTTGTTGTGATCGTTGGTGTTCTACAGGCACCGTTCTGTTATAACAGAATCTTGAAGTTCATTTGTAAACGCCTTTTGACGACGCAGACGACTTCGGTGATCGTGATATTTTGCGGCAGACGATAGCTCTGTCGCTGAACTCCATATCTCGTCAAAGCAGTCCTCGTCAGATCGTAGCTTCGCAATTTGTTATTGAAATTGTCAACGATGTCGGTTGCCTTTGTTGGGTCCACTTAGCATTTTGTAGCATACTGAGGCCTTTGGATTCCTGGAGGATACGTAAAATACCGTTAGCATTACAACAAATGTAAAGTTCAACTGAAGCCAAACTCGTGCATCAATGGCCCTGCTAGGTGCAGCCTGTCTGGACCAGGTAATTCTGCTTGTTTTTCAGGGCCTCGACCAATCAGAAGGCCGGATTTGGGTCACGTGATGCCTAATTAGCATAATTTGAGTGAGCCGGTGGACTGGAACATTTTTACTGTAGGGGTGAT
>CM055831.1:25322740-25394482 GCA_029582265.1 Zoroaster sp. YZ-2022
TTTTGGAAAATATTTCTGTCCTCTAAATATTTTGAAAAATTTTAAACCAGTTGCGTGGACCCCGTGTAAAATTTTTGGACCGGATGGAATTCCCACAAGACTCTCGGAATATTTGGGTAGATTCCCCGGTCGACGGCTCTGGTGGAGCACCATTGGTCGTGTTTAGCGTAAAATAAACTCCACCACGGGTTCGAAAACTTTTTTTCCGGTGCGAACTGGTTAACGATACACACCCAGCCAAAATCTGAGATTCTCTTATATGAAAGTTTGAATTGCAGCCAACAAACCTGGGAGGCAGTAACTTCTGCTTAACATGGTTGCTTAACCCCCTTACCATGATCTTATCCCAATCCTAACCTGAGCAAAATCACATTTAAAGCGGCTTATCAGGTAAAATTGCTTACCGGAAAAAATGCTTAGCGTATTTCTTTGGTTTACTGCCTGAAAATTTACCTATATAAAATGTGCATTTTGGTTGCTACCTACTCTTTTCTGGTAGCAAAAATATTTGCTTAGCAAAATTCTCTGCTAAGCAGCTCTGTGAAACTGGCCTCACACCTGTACAAAGCTTCATGTTTATTTATATTGCCATGCAGGCAGGTATAATAATAATAATAATAATAATAATAATAACTAGAAATTCGAGTTTGTTTACACAAACTCTAGGTGTTCGGGAGTAAGTAAAGGTCAAATTGGGGTCACCTTTGTGTAAAATTGTTTTGACAAATAACGATCTGTAACAATGGTCAAAAATTAATAATTACCTCTTGTGGAAGATTGTTTTAAATATTAAACTTTGACTTCCGGTTTGAACAAGTAGTAAAGGTCAAATTGGGTCACCTTTTGTGTAAAATTGTTTTGTCAATTAACGATCTGGCAATACACAAATTGTGAATTTACCTCTTGTGGTTGTTGAGATATGATTTTAAAAATATTAAACTTTGACTTCCGGTTTGGACAGGAAGTAAAGTAAACTGGGGTCACCCTTTTGTAAATATTTTTGACAATTAACGACCTGTAAATGGTACAAAATTGAAATTTACCTCTTGTGGTTGTTGAGATGATTTTTATATATTAAACTTTGACTTCCGGTTTGGACAGGAAGTAAAGGTCAAATTTGGGTCATGTTTTTGTAAATATTTTTGACAATTAACAATCTGTACAATGGTGCACAAAATGTTAATTTACCTCTTGTGGTTGTTGAGATACGATATTTTTAAATATTAAAATTTGACTTCTGGTTTGGACAGGAAGTAAGGTCAAATTGGGGTCACCTTTGTGTAAATATTTTTCGACAATTAACAATCTATACAATGGTGCAAAAAATGTCAATGTACATCTTGTGGTTGTTGAGATATTATTTTTTTAAATATTAAACTTTGACTTCCGGTTTGGACAGGAATTAAGGTCAAATTGGGGTCACCTTTTTGTAAATATTTTTTGACAATTAACGATCTGTACAATGGTGCAAAAATTGTGAATTTACCTCTTGTGGTTGTTTAGATATGATTTTTTTAAATATTAAACTTTGACTTCCGGTTTGGACAGGAAGTAAGGTCAAATTGGGGTCACTCACAACTCGTGTTTCATCTACTTATTAAGTTCTAAGTACATGCCAAGTTTGAAGTTCATGAAGTTTGCAATATGTGTTTATTACGGACGCGGGGGGAAGAAGTGAAGAAGTAAAAAACGAACAAAACAGCGGTGTTTCGGGCACATACCCGAACACCTAATAATAATAATAATGCGTGGACTTATATAGCGCACGTATCCACCAACTGAGTGGTGCTCAAGGCGCATATTATTACCCCTGCTCATAAGGCTCATAAGGCTCATAAATCATTCCTGAAACCATCTCAGCTCCCTGGGGAGTATACAGCTCAATTGCTGCCATTACAGCGCATATAGGGCTAATTAACCAACTCTGCCCTCACAGGTACCCATTTAAGCCCTGGGTGGAGAGAAGCAATTATGGTTAAGTGTCTTGCTCAAGGACACAAGTGTCACGGCCGGGATTCGAACCCACATTCTGCTGCTAACACCAGAACTTGAGTCCGGTAAGCTAGACCGCTCGGCCACGACACTACGAAAGGGTGGGATGGGGTGGGGGTGGAGGGGAGTGAGGGGGACAGTCGCCCTCCTTGGGCCCATCTTTAGTATTAATTTTTTTAATAAGTAAAAAATTAATTAAAATAGAAGAAAATATTTGACCCACTTTAATCCTTGAAAAGGGGGTAGTTGTTCTACGACTTGGTAAATATTTTCCGTGGGTATTTTTCAAAAATATTTTGTGCTCCTTCCTTTACAATTTATAACTTCATGCTGTATATTCTCATCCTGATCTCATCATATTTTATAGTAAGATCATCCACTCACCTGCACATAGCTTCCTGTTTTCCTTGTTAATCTTGCCATACAGAGCCATTTTCTCAAAGTATAATTCAATATACAAAATATATTTTTTATCTTCTACGTAACTGTCTTCATCATCTGGCATCTCATCAGGCATATCATTCAAGTTTTAAATTCTGATAAAACATTTGATGTCACAATCACTTAGAACTAATACAAAACCAAATGTGGTGTGCCATGGTCGAGCGGTTTAGTGCATCGGATTTGTGTTCTGATGGCTGAGTCGTCAGAATGTGGGTTCGAATCCCAACCGCAACCATGGCGCTTGTGTCCTTGAGCAAGACACTTTACCATAATTGCTTCTCTCCACCCAGGAGTAAATGGTACCTGTGAGAGCAGAGTTGATTGTTGTGTTTGATTAGCCCTATATGCACTGTAATGGCAGCAATTGAGCTGTATACTCCCCAGGGAGATGAGATGGTTTCAGGAATGATTTATGAGCCTGATGAGCAGGGGTAATAATATAATGCACCTTGAGCACCAGTTTGGTGGATACGTGCGCTATATAAGTCTACATTATTATTATTAAAACAGACAAAAGCTTGAATTAATGTTTTTCAGGTATATATCGAAAATGATCAAAAGTTTAAAACTATTCTGTAACTATGTTATATTATGGAAGTGTACTCCAAAAGTGTGGAACCAAAAAAAACAAGCATGGTATCTTGGGATAAGTGCTGAACTTCGCTTGCTAGTTCAAGAACCAAACGGGACAAACTACATGTGATTTGGTTATCAGCAGAGAGTTTCTCAAATACATGCACTTCATTGGTGCAAATACATGCACTTTATTGGTGTGTTTTATTACAGCACTGAAGGATTGACTGCTTCAACTGAGTACTTACAAAGTCTAGGTAAAACTTGTAGCTTTGCATGGGGAAGAGGATAAGTAAAGACTAATTGTGGTGACACCATGTGAAATTGAGTAGTAATTAGTTCTGAAAAGAACTGGTGGTTACAACTCGACATTTCGATCAGTATGCTCTGATCATCATCAGGATTAAGTCTGTGGAACAATTCGTCATGAATGCCTCAAATCCATTGTTCTTAGAGTACTATGCAGTGAACTAGGTTATAACATGACTGGCACACTTAAAAGCGTAAGTAATAGACAGCTCTGTAGATCATTATAAATGAGCACCCACAACATACCTTCTCAGTTTGCTGAGAGTCAGATCTATGTGAGGAAATCTGTCTTTGAACTTTTGGTTGATATCTTTCTTCAGCTCTGAGGGTTTAGTGTAATCCAAAATAGATACCTTGAGAACAAAATTTAAAAGAAAACAAATCCTGATTTAAGATACTGATTCTGGCTTACTTTACAAAAACCAATTGAGTTAACTAGGCTTGTCTGTTTGTGTTTTTTCATGGAATAATAACACCAAAGCGAAGCAGAAGTAAATATTATTTTTGGTGGAAAGAAATATCTTAGGAAATATTAATTAACCCTTCTGTGACTGCAAGGGTCAAAATCAGTCAAATATCTAGTGCACTGAAACGTCCAACACTGTCAAACCTTACGTGCAATAAGTACATTTACATGTCAAAATGAGTCAACCGTTTTTGACTGGTAAAAGCATTGTCTTGTATTATTGAGGGTGGTCAAAATGACAGTAAAAACAAGTCAAAAATGCATCTTTGGGTCAACAGTCAAACCTATAGCCACTTGCCACTAAAGTTCAGCTATAGTAGGAGGGTTAATGGCATTCTTGCATGGGTGTTAGGTACTGTTAATTGTCACTTCTTTTGTCTGCCTCCAGAAGCTGTTCCACACAGAACAGCTGCTTTCAAATCTGGTAAAGGAATGAAGCATTTTGGTTGGTAGTCTGTTTTATATCGCTTAGCAAAAATATTTGCTTTGCAAAATTCTCTGCTTAGCAGCTCTATGATATTGGTTCCAGGGAGCTGAGATGGTTTCAGGAAGCTGAGATGGTTCCAGGGAGCTGAGATGGTTTCAGGAATGATTTATGTCCCTGATGAGCAGGGATAATAATGTAATGCATCTTGAGCACCAGTTTAGTGGATACATATGAGCTATATAAGTCCATATTATTATTATTTACAGGTACATGATGTACATGAGTTAATCATTGGGACGGTAATGATTGCCAAGGTTGGGAGAGAACTATACCAAATCGGATCGGTGTATCCAAAGCTTTGATGATTGGTTGATGACTTACCATGTATGAAGTAAAGGTCATGACCTTTCTGTGCTTGCCAGTATGTAGTTCAGGGTTATCAAGTTCCATGGGGTCATAGGGCAACAGATTTGTGGCATGCTCTAATAATGATAACTCTGTGTCTCCTGCAAAATGAAAAGATATCCTGGTAAATGGCTTAACCCTTTAAACATTATTTGTACAAATTCATATGAAATAATGCATTAGCCTGAAGATCTACCGTCACGCTTTGAACTGGAGTCATGTGAATTACGCCAGATCCTGGCCATACAGCTGCCATACTTTTCCCGATGCTGAACTTTGACCTTGGTTGGTAGCTAGCGCGCGAGCCTTGAAGTGTGACGCCAGATCTTCCAGCACAAGTTAACGATCCAATGAAATCCTTTGAGTGGTACGCCTGGAGCCTGTGTATATCCTTGATAGGATACAGACAGGGGACCAGTCTATGAATGCATTCACTCCCTGCATAGATAAAGAGCCTCTGGTTGACCTAATCATACCAATTGAGGGCGCCCTGATCATCTAGAAGGATCTGCTCAGCACTTGATTTTCGCATTGATAGAAGCTGTTAAAAGTGCTCGATTTTGTCAAAGTTTGGGGTCAAAATGAGAGATTTTTTGAAAGTTTTAGTAAACCTAGAATGTATGTGAGATGTTTGATGTATATAATTTCTTGCATAAATGCTCCTTAGGCCTCTTAGAATGATTCCAGGTATGTTTTTTGTTGAAAATATTTGTGTATGCTGTTGAATTCTGTTTCCATGACAACGGATTTAAATTAAATTTTGTTCCCATAGATTTCATGTTATTTAGGTCATGACCTACTTTCAACCATATTCAGATGAATTTGATATCAACTGAAAGAGAAAAACAGAGCTTTCCAAAATGTACTTGCATTGGGTTATGAATAGATTTAAGAGGTACAGAGTTGAAAATGCATCATAAAATACCGCTAAGGGAAAGACTGAATTCAAAAATTATTCAATGGCAATTTTTAGTGTAGTGTATTTAATGCAAATTTTGATAACAAATCTTGAATTTTCATTAGGAAATTGTGAATTTTGTGCAGCATTTTGTTATGTTGATACAAGCAATATCTGAAAAGCATGTATTCTGAACCAACATCATCATGTGGAATATTACCTCTATCCCACTGCATGTTAAGGGGATGTCCTGGTATCTTCCTCATTGCTGGCGAGTGTGGAGCATTCAAGATATCTAGACTGAGTTGTCTATGATAGGCAGCTTGGTCTCTTGTTGGTATCAGCAGGTGTCTGTAGGAGATTTCCTGCACAAAACAAATATATGAAATCCATGGTAAACCCTTGATACTAGAATCTAAAGTAGAATCATGCCAACATGACATCAGAACTAGAGATCTCATGTTGAATACATTCCAACTTGATTTTTTTTTATAGTCAACTAGTGCTGGAGTTACTGGTTAGTTTACACCGCTTAACCAAACCTTTCACGGTCGGTTAACCGAAAGTTGGCAATGCAGCCAATAACAAACTAGATCGCACCAATTTTTATAGTGAACTAGTGTTGAGTTACTGGTTAGTTTTACAACCGCTTAACCAAACCTTTTCACAGTCGTTAACTGAAAGTTGGCACCTTGCTGGTACAAGCATAAACTAGATCATCGCCACTTTTATAGTGAACTATGCTGGGAGTTACTGGTTACGGCAACCGCTTAACCAAACTCTTCACAGTCGGTTAACTGAAAGTTACACCATAGCCACACAACCAGATCATCGCCAACTGGCACATTGTATATGACATAGCTTATGAGCACAATAAAGTGGGAGGCCCACTTTCCTCCGTTATATTAGCAGTTTTTCCAATGGTTGTTATTTATTTTTTGCCTGAAACCGACCAAGTGTTTCAACATGAATGGACATGCAGGCTTATACTAGAACTAATTTGAGTTTATTTATTTTATTCTTTAATTTATTTTTTACCTCAAATTTCCATAAATATTGACCGACGGAAAAAAGTTTCCTCACTTTTCCGCCCATTTGTTGATTTAAAATTTAGGTAATTAAAAATAATAGTAATAATCAACCCAAATTATCTTTTAGATAAGCATGTATGTCTATTCAAATGTTGAAATCTTTTTGGTGGTTTTGAGATTTATAAAAAAATATTACAACCATTAGAAAAACTGCTAACGTGACGGTAGGAAAGTGGCCCCCTTTATTGTGTTTTATGTTATTGTGTTTTATTGTGTTTTATGTCATATACATAAAAAACCATCAATAAACTGCCTGCAATGATTGTTTAATAACCAATGAGACTAAAGTCTAGAACAACAAAATGGTTGGTAAATTCTTCCAAAATTGTTGGTCGTAGTATTTCAATATTAGTTTCGGTAAGCTGGTTAGCATGTTGCTCACCAGCTAACGGTTCATTTCTTTTTCTTGTATTTGTGTTTTTTAGGGCTACTAAAAATGAGGACTAGTAACATTTTTACGTAACTACATGTAGTCCTGTGGGCTACCATAAAATTCAAGTTAATCCTTCACTTTAGCAAAGAGCATGTAGCATGTAACCTCAATCCTTCAAAATCCTTCACTTTAGCAAAGAGGATTTTGGAGGATTTGGGAAGGTTAGGGTTAAAGTAATGCATGTAAAAGAACCCAGAACACTTATCGTGGAAGAGTAGGGGTTTACCCTGATGTTTCTGGTTCACAAAGCAAGCGCCCCTGTTTACAGGTTTCTTGAGGTTTCTGAGCTACAGTGCTTAAGTGTGCTTTTGAGGGATCCTTGGTTTCATTACCAGAGATGTATAATAATAATAATTATTAAGACATGTACCTTTCCTCCTTCACCCAGCTCAACCTCAAAGGTGGCCAGGTGTGAGTCATTTCCACACTTATTTCCTGAGCTCTTTCTGGTCCTTCCTGATGTAACTCCATCAGAATCACTCCTATAAATCAAACATAAATTGAGAACACATTTATAATTAAATGCACCTTTGTTCATTCAATAATATTCAAATAGTTTTAATGAGAAAGGTACTAGTGTGTGATTCCCAAATGGTTCTGTGTGGTGAATGCATCTAAACTGTACATGGTACCGTTATTCATAAACAGACAGTTGTCTAGTTTTGAATGGTCAATCAACTCGCTGGTAAATTGAACAGAGTTAGGAAGTTTTAACCTATGGAACCTATGGGAACCTATGGCTAGAACCTATGGGAACATATGATAATGCAGTGAGTTCTGATGCTCAATTGTAAAGAATACAAAGGTGAGAAGGTACTACCCAGCAGCCAGCAACTCAAGAATTGTCTACGAAAACAGAATTGCAGCTTACCTGAGAATACCATGCTGACTACAGCTTGCTGCTCACGGCAAGACTGAATACAGAGCAAATGGAATATTGTGTGGAGGAAACCCAGAAGAATCCTAAACAAGAGAACAGAAATAGACGCCAATATTCAAATGAAAACATCAACTTGATAAAGGGTCTTCAGCCAACTGATCTCATTGAAAAGATATGGTAATTTTCTAAATTTTATTGATTTCACTATTCAAATACTACAAACATGTACACAAAAGAGTTGGCAGTGATGTCTATTTATAGTTATATTACCTTCACAAAGTGTGCCAGTCTGCTATAACTCAGTCTATGTCATTCTATTATGCACGTTGACGAGTGTGGAAATAAGTTTAACCTTTAGTAGTGCATTATAGGAGAAGCGTTCAAGACTAATGGATAGTTTCAAGAAGTGATGCGTATTGAAACGAGACGCAACAGTGCAACAGCAGAATCACAAAACACATAATGTATTACAGTCCAGTACGCATAAAGTACAGCTCTCGTGCATGCCACTAATCACCCATAATGCACTGTTTTAAGACCATGCATGCCAATATTCAGTCTAATATTCAGTGCTGCTTATACCTCCTCTTCACAGCTACCACACACAGGTCCGGAGAGAAGGTCAGCGGAATGTCTAGGTAGACTTGGCCCCACAGGGATCCTCCACTGTGTGTTTCAGTAGGAGACAAGCAGACTCACTGATGATCTTATTACTCTCAAGGCGGTTTATATGGCTCATGTCCAAGAGATCCGTATATCTGTAGAGAAATATATTTTGTATACTGTATGTTCACATTGCTGTTATATTTTTGTTGTTGTTTGTTAACAATGAAATATATGTCATCATTGATATAATTCAAATTAATAAACAGTCCACAGTATCATAGTCCTGAGTGATGACAGCATTGGTCAAAGTTACAAAACTGTTCTGACAGTTAAATTCTTAAAGGCATTATCGTCACGATCAACTGGGCATGGAATCTGAATGCTAGTTTTAGATTAACTCAGTGACTTGCCATAACACCGCATATGATAAGGTCATACATTACTGTTGCTGCTGCAGAAATGATCCAGTATTTTCAGTCACTGTGTTCATCTTCAACCTCGGAGCAGTGATTCCATGCCCTGTTGAAAATCTGCTCTCATCGTGGATGATTACTGTCCCTTTAACAAAAGTTACAGAGAAAACAAAATATTGGTACAAATACCAATATCTGGAATTTTCATTCTAGAATGAGGTACATTTACCTGCACTAAATGTAAAAGTCTCAGTGAATTGGTGGCACATCACAAACCCAAATATTGGTCAATATCAACATTTGAGAATGAAATAAATCATATTTGATCATGTTTATTGTAATAATAAAATGATCTATGATTATATTGAGCATAGTTCTATAGCTCCCATAGAGTAAAGAGTCAATGATGTAAGGGTGTATGGCAATGGGTTAAATGGGACTATGAATTTATCACACTGTTCCTATGAGGATTGACCAGAAACTTATAACAATGCAACTGGATTTAGCAACTCCTGACCAATGAGAGCCTGACAATGCTGGGCAGTGGTCAGAGCTTTCTCAGACATTTCAAGGAATCAGTATCACTGTGTCTGAGTGTTTCAACAAGGGCTTTGGTTATTATTTACAGAGAAGTCACCTATCAGTCATGAATAGTGCAGTTATCAGCAGTGGTAAAAGTCAGAGAGAAGTTAGTATTTGTATTGTATTAACAAGTGTGAGTATAATCATATAGCAAGGACCTTACTATGGTATAATCTATGGGATACTATATCCTAGTAGATTATACTCGCACTTTACAACACAAGCAGGATACAATATTATATACAACATCATGCAACACAGCTGAACTTTCACAATGAAGTTCAATATGCATACGTCATTGAGTCAAACAATTATGCTACACTGTATTCACTGTGTACTGTACATACCAGCCAGGTAGACCTATGACCTAATGACTTTGTCACGTACTCACCAGGAACTAAACTTTGTTTGTCAATCACCATTTTGTTTGGGATCCGCCCTAAAGTTTCATGTAGCATCATTTGCTCTGGCAGAAAGTAAAAATTGACTTCATTTTGTGTTCAACTGGCTTGAATAAAACAAAGTAAAACCACTGTGAGGTAAGCTAACATTTGTCATGTTTGTTTTAGATGTTTGGAGTGACTTCTATGGACAGTGAATATAGTGATTATGATTTTGTTCATCTACTCAGCAGATTGAGTTTTACCATACGGTACTTCCACAAGGTTGTGAGATCACAAAATCCTGTAATGAATGTTGAACTCAGTTTAGAAATTCTAATTCAGTGTATGATGTATTATAAGACATTGTCTTCTTGTTGAAACATATCTATATGATACAAGTTAAATGATAGTTGAGACAAATCAGGTCCACAATACACACTGAGATTAAAGATGTATCACTGTGTTTTATCAGCAATTTCAAAATTGTGTGTGTTCATCGAAACATTGATAATTTCCCTTGAGAAATAAAATACTTTAAAATTGGAAATTTAAAAAAAAAAGTTGTCTGAGTCTTAGTATAGCAGAAAAAACGTGCCAAATTAATTTATGAAGGGACCTAACATCAATTAATTTCGGTACATATTTACTGTAAAATCAAGGTTTTCCCTTTCACAAGTAAAATATCAATGCATAATTGCTGGAAATTGCTGTTAAAATACCAAATAACACTGGTGATGCATCTTTAAGCAGGAACGTTTGAAAATGTTTGGTAAAATTTGAAGAAAATAGTTTTTATATGAGATATTTATTTAATATTGATTTGTTGTTGGTTCTTTAAAGTTTTAAGAAATTAAATAAGACATCAACAATTCTTGTATGTATACCAATAGATGAAGTGCTAGTAATGGTTTGAGGATGTAACATTCAATTTCTCTTGATTCTGTCAATATATGTTTAACTGGATTTTTATTTTAGATGTCTCGTTTTAAAGTTCATAACTTTGGCGACCCAACACAATTGAAATCTCCAGTATTTTGTCAGCATGAGTACACAATACATCATTAATATTAACCTTTAATAGATGACCAAAACAAGGCTAAATTATTGGTATGGAGGGATAAGCACCTCCCAGGAAATGCTTTTCTTTTGGAAATTGAAGTTTGTTTTCATGAGAGAATGAGAAATAATTTGATACTACAGTAAATACTGTTAAACAAATCACCTTTTAAAAACTTTTGACAAACTTATTGTTGCATTTCCTGATGTGAGCCTGATATTGAGTCTGCTTTTACATTTCATTCCATACATCATTTATAAACAGATATAGAAATGGCTACTTCTAATCCAACATTGGGTTCAGCTCTAGAGAAAATCAGCAAGGATCATATTGAGTGCAGTATTTGCAAAGAGGCGTACAGACAACCCAAAATACTGGACTGTGTCCACAGCTTCTGTGAAAACTGTTTAGATGAATACCACACTACCAAATACAAGGATGCTGTCATGATTCCTTGTCCTTTGTGTCGACGGGAGACACAACTTCCTATGATGGGTGTTCCAGGCCTCAAGACCAACTTCTATCTAATTGGTCTTGCTGAGGAGATCACATTGCAACAGAAGTTGGTCAGCTCATCAGGCAACACAAAGCTTACCTGTGAATTATGCAATGAGGGAAATGAGGCTACGCATCGCTGTCTGGACTGCCCAAGGTATATCTGTGCAAACTGCTACAAAATACACCAGAATATTCCTGCATCGTCCAACCATACCATTTTTGGGAGGACTTTATTCAGGGAAAGGTAGCACATAAAGAGACAAAACAAAAACGTCGTCCAGAATGCCAAACCCATGAGAGGGTGAAGTGACATGGTTCTATTGTGTAACATGTGACAAGATGATTTGCCAAGCTTGCACTGTCCTAGACCACTGTAAACCACAACATGAGTACATTGATTGCAACCAAGCCTCAATCCACATATACAACAGTCATTGGCTAATTCTTTACTCCCTTGAAGGAGTTCTCACGGACCTTGAACAATCTCTAGCAACAGCCTCAACAATGAAAGACAGACTCGGCATTACAGTTGAAAGAACCATGGCAGAGGTGAAGAACAGAGCTGATGAGATCAGGGCTGAGGTAACGGCTCAAGATGTCGCATCATTGATGAAATCAAAAACCTCCACAAAAGATCGTAACAACAAATTGATGAATATGAGCAAACAGTGAGTGTAATCTCACAACAAATACAGCATTCTGGAGACTGCCAAAGATGTCATCAACAATTCATCAGATCCCGACTTCCTTGCACCTCTATCCCACTATCAGCAAGGACTTGAAATTTCTCAGCAGTCAAAAGTATTCCCAAAAGTGATCACAGCTTTGTCATCTGAGATTCAAGGAGAAATAGGGTTGGTGATATCAATCTTGGCAAGGTGGAGCTGCAGGAACCCATCAAGTGGGAGCTGTGTGGTGAATTTGGTTCAGGAGACTTTGATGGGGCTCAGGTATTGCTGCTTGTCAACCTGGTGATGAGATTGCAGTGGTAGACTATGGTAACAAGAGAGTGGTAATCTGCAGCAGCAAGGACATCAGAAAACAACCATTCCAATACAAGAACGTAAGTTTCTTATGTACACATTATGCATTCAATAGCATGAGTGTAGAACAATGCATGCTGTATAAAAAAACAAGATTTTCATCAAACTAAAAAAGATTTCACGTCAAATTCACAAAGCTACAAATAAAACAAGAAAATGGAACAGTATAAAAAATATTTGTAACGATTAACAACAGTGATAAAGAAACAACAGCCCCAAACAAAGACAATACCCCTGTAGGATTACAAGTGAACTTCAAGAGATATTCTAAACCATTCTTTAACCCTACTATAACTGCAAGAGTCAAAATCAGTCAAAATGTTGATATACTTGCCAAGGTTTATCGCTGTCAAACCTTATGTGTAATAAGTACATTTACAGGTCAATATGAGTCTACTGTTTTTGACTGTAAAAGCATTGTGTGGCATTTTTGAGGGTGGTCAAAATGACAGTAAAAAAAAAAGTCAAAAATGCCCCTGTGTGCACATTTGGGTCAACAGTTAAAACAGTCAGTAGACTGATTTTGACCTCTATAGCTATTTGCCTAGCGCACCGAACTCAAGTTCTGGTGTTGCCAGCAGCAGGGTGTGGGTTCGAGCCCCGGTCGTGACACTTGTGTCCTTGAGCAAGGTACTTAACCATAATTGCTTTCCGGATGGGACGGTAAAGTATTAGGTCCCGTGTTGTATAATGCCGTAAGTGGATTTAAGCGCGTTTCCAGCGCACTGAACTCAAGTTCTGGTGTTGCCAGCAGCAGAGTGTGGGTTCGAGCCCGGCCGTGACACCTGTGTCATGAGCAAGACACTTAACCATAATTGCTTCTCTCCACCCAGGGGTTAAATGGGTACCTGTGAAGGCAGAGATGGTTTGCTCTATATGCGCTAGAAATGGCAGCAATTGAGCTGTATACTCCCCAGGGAGCTGAGATGGTTTCAGGAATGATTTATGAGTCTTATGAGCCTTATGAGCAGGAATAATAATATAATGCGCCTTGAGTGCCACTTAGTTGGTGGATACGTGCGCTATATAAATCTATACATTATTATTATTATTATTTATAGTAGGAGGGTTAACAAAGACTTTATTCATTTATACATCAGTCCATGCGGCTTTCAGTCAATTTGCAAAAAGAACACACTGCTGTTTAAGTATGTAAATGCAACACATCAGTGGAGGTTCAATAAACATGGCATGGGTAGCAGCATAAAGGGTTGTTGTGTTTTCATATAGTCAGTCCTCTGCTAGCAACATTGATCAATACTTTTCTCCTTAAATTTCATCTTTAATTTGGGAAATTATGCTAAAGATTTAACTTTGGTTGTTTGGCAGAGAGCCATAGACCAGAATCATCACCAGATTGTGTCTGTTTTCCAGCCAGAACTTTATGGAATGCTTTCCAGAATTCCAAAGTGAATTTCCACAGATTTCCTGCCAGCCATAAAAGCTTGACGAGACCTTGGGTGTGCTTTGTAACTTAAAGCAAACTCATTTGGAGCACACATTTTTCAAAAGATTGCCAATAAATAACTGCACCACTTACTGAATTCGTCAACATGACACTTAGTGATGTTGTTCAACATGCAAGTAAACAACTCATTGACATACCGTATGCATTGATAGACCGAACGATCATGGCATCTGACCAGTATAAAGTTACTCTGAATAAAAGCAAACAACTTATTGACATACCCTATGCATTGATAGACCGAATGATCATGGCATCCGACCAGTTTAAAGTTACTCTGAATAAAAGTAAGCAAGAGTACACATATAACATATGGTTCAGAGAAAATAGCCTTTTAAAGGTTTACTGAAATAGAAATATTCTTGTGTGAGATTGATAACATTTTATTTCTCCAAAATATATTTCAATCACAGAAAATTGTTATTTTTTGTCACTGAGAAGTCATCAAAACTTAAAAACACATGTACATATGTTGTAAATACACATGGTAACATGACGTGTGTTAGCAAGTGTCACAAGCTTATTGAAGCATCTTCGAACAGAGTATATTTCAGAGTATATATTCTGACGACTCGGCCATCAGAACACAAATCCGATGCATTAAACCGCTCGACCATGGCACTCCACAATTTAGCCTATTTTATTTTCTGAAACATGAGATTGGCTGAAATAAATAGTAAATAATAAATCATGACAGTTTAAAGGTTGAAAGTGAACATTGGCTGTTGTGAATCCCTTTGTACATGTATAGGCCTTCATGTCAAAATATGTAGAAATATCTTCATTTAATGTTCAGCTCATAAAACATAACACACATAATTGTTATATCACTGTGCTGTGTTATCTCTATTATTATTTTTCCAGATCCATGTGACATTGCAGCTATACACAATCACTTTGTGGTTATAGACACCATCGATGCCATCAAGATGTACAACAATGATGGCACACATGCCTTTGACTTCCACACAGTGCCTCATAGTGAGGTAGAGGAGACAGCAGTGTGCCTCTTGATGAGTGTAGCAGTAAATAATGAGGGTAACATCATAATAGGTGATGTGATGAGGATGGTGGTGAGCGAGCATAGCCCCACTGATGGCTTTCTCATTCACACTATGCCTGTCAAGACAGCACCTTACTTCCTGGCCGTTGATAATAATAATAGAGTTGTAGTCAGTGGTGGTGACCAACAAGTAGATATTGTTGATAGCAATGGTACTTCATTACTCACAATCAAACCAACAATCAATGGTCAGGAAGTTCAATACTGCAGAGGTGTATGCTGTGACAGATCAGGCATATACATTGCAATGCACAATGATGATGATAACACTGGTCATATTCACCATTATGATGATAATGGTACATTCATCTCATGTATAGCACAGGGTCTGTATCACCCCATGGGAATCACATTCACTGCAGATGGGCATCAGCTGGTAGCAGCAGACTGGTACTCAGTGAAGATATATCACATAATGTGATGTAATCCAACATGCTGCTGACTGGCAATCTCCCTTGTCATCATCATAATGGTGAAATGTCCTCGTCAAGATATGTTACCCAAACATGTAATGTAGAATCTTGAGTATCAATGTCACTCTATAGAATTAATCTTGTATCATTTATTATTAATGTTTGACATGACAAGAGAGATACAGAGCATATACAATTCATTGACAATGAAATCTTCACTCAGGAAATTATTGCTGTTTTGATGAAAACAAAAATTACCAGTAAAATATCGGTGATACATCTTTGTAAAGAGAATATATTCACAAGACAAATGTCCAAGAAGCATGGTTTATCTAAGTACCTAAATGAATTAATGACAGGTCCTGCCATCAATTCATTTCATAACTTTATCACTGTAAACATGGCTCTGATTTAATTTGTAATTTTTGCATATTCTGATTACTTTTTTACAAGGAAAATAGTTATTTTCAGATAAAAAAAATTGCCATGAATCACTGGTGAAAAAATATATGGGTGATGCATCTTTAAGAGGGAGTTCTCCTCATTTTGCTTTTGGCATTGTCTGTTGATTTGTAAATGTTACTCTTTAATTATTCATATGTCAATATCTTGTCAATTCTTTCTTTGTTTTCACTGATGGTCACCCATTGTTTGCCAATCACCAGTTGACAAAAACTATAATTGTGACACAGCAAAAGAAAGGTCTATACCCTCTCTTTTCCCCCTCTGGATCCACCCTTGTACAGAGTTGCATAATGGAAAGGTTATATTCTACACCTGAGCTGCACCTTATACAAGTCTAGTTTTCTTCCTCTTACCTTTTGTTGGAGCATCCTGAGCTGATCTCTCTTGGTTGAGGATGTTTCTTGCTGAGACTGTTTCTTGTTGACCTCTGATCAGGTCAATTAGAAGGGTTGTCATGCTGTCAACCTGGAGGGAAATAAAAATGAATATTAGTACATTCTTGATACACTGTTTGTAAAATGTCATCATGTGCATGAATACTAAATGACAATCAAGAATTGCATATAAACAATTGACCAGTCAATGTTTCATTTGGAAACAAGTTGTGAAATCTCATTCAGTTTCTAACCAAAGGACTGTAGGTTTCTATGAAATCATTTCTGTCCCATTCCAGACAGAAATTATCTTCAGAACACACGACTCTTAATCTCAAAAATGAGCAACTAATTCAACATAATAATTTAAGAAATTACAAAAGAGGAGCTTCAATTGTCTTGGTTTAAATTTACTTTTCAACAATGTATATGTTGAACATATATGATTATTGTACACTTTTAAAAATAAGTATTCATAATTAGCTTTATACATTATATTGAACACTTTTACAAATGATAATCTTCATCAATTGTGTAATAAGCTTAACTGTATATATTGCAATGAACAAACTGTTTTGAGGTTTTCCTGTCCCAAGCCCCAATAACTTCCAATGGCTGATCCAGGGGGTATGGGGGCCTTGGGGATGAAGCCCCCTCCCTGCTTTGGGTATTTTGTTATCTAATTATACCTTGTAGAAGTTGGTTGATATAAATACTAAGCACTGTACATTATCTATATATATGAGCATGATTCCATGTGGATCCAGTCTCTTGTAGAGTCTTCAATGAGGATAATGACCTTCATCATTCCTTAACTTGAGACCTACTTGACATCTCTTAATTTGTAAGGTATTATGTTATCTAATTATAACTGTGAAAGTTGGTTGATATAAATACTAAGCACTGTACATTATCTATATATATGAGCATGATTCCGTGTGGATCCAGTCTCTTGTAGAGTCTTCAATGAGGGTAATGACCTTCATCATTCCTTAACTTGAGACCTACTTGACATCTCTTAATTTGTAAGGTATTTTGTTATTTAATTATACCTTGTTGAAGTTGGTTGATATAAATACCAAGCACTGTACATTATCAATGAGGATGATTCCATTTGGATCCATACAGTCTCTTCTAGAGTCTTCAATGACTCTACAAGATGAAGGTTATCACCTGATAACTTTCACCATACTTTCATCAACTAAAACCTACCTAAAGTGTTTTAGATGGTAGGGTTTCATTTTGTATTCTTTTATCTCATCATTTTATTTGATCAAATAATTGATCAAATCAACATTGGTAATAACTAGATTATCAAATGAACAAATTATTACATTCAAACTTAATTGGTGTAAAGTTGGTACAAGTATCAAGCATCCTGGGAAATTATGTTGTTTCAAGTGTTTTCATCTTTGAACCCAGTGGAAATTGTTATTTTGGTCAATCGTATTCTTTTTCTGATAGTTTTCATTTCCATACATCAATGAAATAACTCAAATCTATAGTCTATGTGTCTTTGATAATTAATTTTCAACATAAATATTGCACATGTTGTTTTCTTCAAATTCCCTCCTTTAATTTAGGAGCATAATCTACAGACTATTATTAAGTTTTTACTGTTGATTTAATTCAATTTGCATTTAATTGACATTTATTAGATCAGATTGTAATTAATTTGATTCTTTGTCTCCAATCAGGTTTATCAAAACAATATTATAACAAGTCAAATCATTGTTTGTTCCCACAATCTCCCTCCTCAGTTGAGTGATGTCAATAAATCAAATCTCTTAACTTATAATTTTTACTTACATGTATGTTTCATTATTATTGTAGTTCACATCCTTGTTGCTTTCTTCATCAAAATAAACTGATATTGTTGCAATTATTTCTATATTATGGGATGAAAAGGAACCAAATTGTGAGGTTAATCAAATGTTAGAATTATTTGCCAACTGAAGAATGAAGTAGTTTTATTGTAAATGTGAATCCAAATACATAGGTCCTGTATTTGAAGTATGTTCTGATGACCCAGTTCTTACTAAGAATCTGCTGTAAGTCATTTGACTATCATACCCTTATCAGCTAATTGATCTTCAAGTATCAGTCTGTCAAGTATAAAACAATACACTGTACATCTATGTGTTACTTATTGCATACATGTAGGACCATTTAAACTGTGTGAGATAAAACTCAATTCTAAATTTATGTCAAAGGAAATAGTTAAGAAGTTTACATAGTGCATTATTTCTGTATAACTAAAACTATACATAACATCCAGCTTATTAACAAATGTTCAATTCTTTAGTTAAGAAATTAATATTCATCTCAAGAAACTAGAAGTCATATCTTTGCAATGGGTATGAAAGGCCCATAGGCCGAAGGGAGGTTTTTTTTTTAGGGCATGTGAAATATGTTCCAACTGTGCATACATGTATAGGAAATGTTTGCAAAAATTTTTTGAATTTTTTTTTCCTCAAACGAATCATTCTCAAAGGCAAAACAACAACAAACACAATGTTTGTCTCTGTCACAGTTCATTCCAATAAGTCAGTGATTCAAATAATATTATATACAAATATTTCTGACAGTTAAATTCTTAATTAAAAAATTAAAGAATTGAAACTATTTGTACAAATTCAATATCTGGAATGTTCATTTTAGATTAAAGTACATTTTATATCCACTAAATCTGAATGTACATCTTGCTGGTGGGGGTACATATCTGTCATGCGATGTAAAAAGTAATGTCGTTTCCTTCTCCCAAACTTTTTTGTTCCACCCTGGTCCCCACTTTTCACTATGTTCTGATGTCCCTATGGTCAGGACTGAGGACTTGCATCATAGATTAACCATCATCTGTTCCTGTACTTCATCATACTGGCTTCATCAGCTGTATGGAGTATCATCTAGGAGTCATGCTTAAGGAGTGACTAACATGACATCATGCAGTGGGTACTGCAGGGGTGACTGGGTACAATGACATCATGCAGTGGGTACTGCAGGGGTGACCGGGTACAATGACATCATGCAGTGGGTACTGAAGTGGAGTCAGTGTAAAATGACATCAAACAGTGGGTACTGAAGGGGTGACCGGGTACAATGACATCATGCAGTGGGTACTGCAGGGGTGACTGGGTACAATGACATCATGCAGTGGGTACTGCAGGGGTGACTGGGTACAATGACATCATGAAGTGGGTACTGCAGGGGTGACCGGGTACAATGACATCATGCAGTGGGTACTGCAGGGGTGACTGGGTACAATGACATCATGCAGTGGGTACTGCAGGGGTGACATCATTGGGTCTAGGCTCCCTCAGGCAGCGTTAATACAAGAGCTCTTTCTGTGGAAATAATAAGTTTGGATGTTTGTGCATCAGAAAAATGGTTCTATGTGCATAGGGTCTTCTCCATCCTTACAAATTTTAATAGCAAAAATTCTAGGGTTGGTTGGAAAACACAATTTTTACTTTGTATTATTTTGTTTATAGGTATCAGTTGCACATTAAATAAATCTTTAGGCCTTTTCACACGAGGGAAATAAGCAGGGGGTCCATGGTCCTAAGAACACAACGTTGTCAAATACACTTCGTGTGAAATGTACCTCTGCTCTGCACAAACACAGGTCCTTAGTCTTTTCCTGACCACGGTCGAGACCAGCAACAAAAAAACACACCGTTGTTAAAGTTCCCCATGATAGGCCGTGTGAATGAACAAACCGCACAGAGACCAAGGACCATTGTTTCGCGAGAGCTACCACGCATGCGCGCAAGAAGAAAATTTCCCAGGATGCCTTTAAATCAAGATTAAAACAGTTAATGAGTGTGTCATTCCCATTTCCCCCGCCACGTCTTTCCACACTTTGTGGTTGTGGACGAGACCATCCAGCTTTTTTTGGACTTCAGTGGAGCCTACCACCGTAATCAGCTGGATGGTCTCGTCGTACGTCCATGTGCTCCGCTTTTTTTTTTTTTTCTTCGATGAAGTTTTGGAATTTGCTCAAAAATTACCGATTCTATATCGTTTTTCGCCATGTTTTGCACTGAGCTGTGAGAGTGGTAGAGAGAGAGAGAGAGAGGACATAACAATATAACAATAACATACAATACAATAGCGCGGGAAAATGAATGGTAATCAATACATGCAATAGCGATTCCACGCTAGCTGTGCGGATACCAGTTAACTGCACTATAAACAATGTTGACCTTTGACGCCCCAAAAGACGAAGGCTATGTGACACGGGACGTTGGTTTCTTCGCCGTGTGAAAGGTCGTATCCGAGTTTGACCAACGTCCGTGGTCAATACAACTGGCGCCCGAGACCAAGGACCTTAGTTTGCGTTTGTCGTGTGAAAAGGGCTTTTCTGCAGAATTTTTTAAAAGTTTATCCAGATGTTCAGAACAAATTGATATTCCCTTTGACATAAAAACATTCCAAAAATGAGGAAAAGGTTTTTCAGTATTTTGAAAAGAGCCGCTTAGAATTTGACTTTCATTAGTTGAAAGCTTATGTCCATTCCAGTAATAATGTGAGTGAATGAATGAAAGGTGTAGGTATTAGTCAGTATACACTAAATATCATTAACCATTCTATAGCACGGTGTTCAACCTAATGACCATTCTTTAATATCATTAACCATTCTATAGCACTGTGTTCAACCTAATGACCATTCTTTAATATCATTAACCATTCTATAGCACTGTGTTCAACCTAATGACCATTCTTAGATATCATTAACCATTCTATAGCACTGTGTTCAACCTAATGACCATTCTTTAATATCATTAACCATTCTATAGCACTGTGTTCAACCTAATGACCATTCTTGAATATCATTAACCATTCTATAGCACTGTGTTCAACCTAATGACCATTCTTTAATATCATTAACCATTCTATAGCACTGTGTTCAATCTAATGACCATTCTTGAATATCATTAACCATTCTATAGCACTGTGTTCAACCTAATGACCATTCTTTAATATCATTAACCATTCTATAGCACTGTGTTCAACCTAATGACCATTCTATAATATCATTAACCATTCTATAGCACGGTGTTCAACCTAATGACCATTCTTGAATATCATTAACCATTCTATAGCACTGTGTTCAACCTAATGACCATTCTTTAATATCATTAACCATTCTATAGCACTGTGTTCAACCTAATGACCATTCTTGAATATCATTAACCATTCTATAGCACTGTGTTCAACCTAATGACCATTCTTTAATATCATTAACCATTCTATAGCACTGTGTTCAACCTAATGACCATTCTTGAATATCATTAACCATTCTATAGCACTGTGTTCAACCTAATGACCATTCTTTAATATCATTAACCATTCTATAGCACTGTGTTCAACCTAATGACCATTCTTGAATATCATTAACCATTCTATAGCACTGTGT
Organism: Zoroaster sp. YZ-2022; assembly: GCA_029582265.1. Classification (NCBI taxonomy): domain Eukaryota; kingdom Metazoa; phylum Echinodermata; class Asteroidea; order Forcipulatida; family Zoroasteridae; genus Zoroaster; species Zoroaster sp. YZ-2022. The sequence goes on from CM055831.1 coordinate 25,344,440, forward strand.
TCAACCTAATGACCATTCTTTAATATCATTAACCATTCTATAGCACTGTGTTCAACCTAATGACCATTCTTGAATATCATTAACCATTCTATAGCACTGTGTTCAACCTAATGACCATTCTTGAATATCATTAACCATTCTATAGCACTGTGTTCAACCTAATGACCATTCTTTAATATCATTAACCATTCTATAGCACTGTGTTCAACCTAATGACCATTCTTTAATGGTTTGAAACCCAACTATGCAAAACTTTCTACTGTAATATAAACAACAAACTTGTCATACCTGTCACAGAGAAACCTTCTTACCCTAATAATAATAATAATAATAATAATAATAATAATAGTAATGTGGACTTATATAGTGCTCGTATCCACCAAACTGGTGCTCAAGGCGCATTATATTATTACCCCTGCTCATCAGGCTCATAAATCATTCCTGAAACCATCTCAGCTCCCTGGGAGTATACAGCGCAATTGCTGCCATTACAGCGCATACAGGGCTAATCAAACACAATAACCAACTCTGCCCTCACAGGTACCCATTTACCCCCTGGGTGGAGAGAAGCAATTATGGTAAAGTGTCTTGCTCAAGGACACAAGCACCATGGTCGCTGGTTATGAATAATTAGTGATTTTTAACTTTGTATATGAATATGTATAAGTTGGGCCAGTGCCATAACCAACAATACCATGGTTGACTGACATAGTATAATTAAATAACAATAGCTTTAAAGCACACAGTACTGGTTAGAAATTCCTGAGTTGGAACCCTCATAGGTTTAATTTGTATATCAATGAGGTAAGTTTGGGTTTGAATAGAGTCAAAGGTGAAGGGTTGAAGATTGAATGAGAAGATGTAAATGAGATGTAGATGTAAAGGGTGGAAAAGGTTGTAGGTTTTTGAGGAATGTGAAGGGAGTTGTCTCCTGGACCTCAATCTATGAGGACTGTCTTACACTCTGCTCTGCTGCAGCAATATTTTGTTTTATACAAATCCGAGTATTTCAGGCTCTTGATGTATTTATATAGCAAGCATTCAGGCTTGTTAGTTGTTGCTGAATACCAACATTTTTATCAGAGTGCTTTCCAAGGCAAGTTTTGACGGTCTTACCAACTTTTGGTGAGACGGGAGACACGTTGGAAGATTGACCATCAACCGTATGTTAAACCCATTGGTTTTGATAATATATTTGAATAAAATATAAGTTATAACCATGATGTTCTTCACTTGATATTTCACTTGATATTTAACCTTCAAGAAAATTATTTACACGGAAGAAGATTGATTAGTGATTTGTCACTAGGTGATTGTTAGTAACTTTTACTTTGGCCAACTTTTCCGATGTGATGATGCCAGTGGGCGCTATATTTTGAAGATGTGAGGGCAGCGGCCATTTATTAATCTCCACTAGGTACCTGTGTGTGAACCACCACATAATACGACCATACATGTACAAGCAATCATTTTTTAACTGGTTAGTGGTTGTAAAAAAAAATCCAAGAAACCCTTAAAAAGTGGTGGTCGGATACGACATTCTTTCCGAATTTTTTGCAACCATTAACAAGTTAAAAAATGATTCTATCGATTTTTGGGGGTACAGAAAGCGAAAGCTGTCTTTAAAATCCACTTTTATGGTTTTCGGACTTTATTTCCCTTTAAAAAATCCTCTCCTTCAGAAAATATGCATACGTACAATGACCGTGTTGGTCACTTATGGGGGAGTTGAAAAGATCAGACTGACATGACTGAAGAAGTCACCGTATACCAAAAATGCCTGAATTTTCATGAAATAAATATCCTGGAATAATTTGAAGTATATGTCCATCATCATCCATATGTTCTCCACCTTACTTGGTAGGTAAGATTACATTATTAGTTATAATGGGTAGAATGTCGTATCTGGCTGCCACTATTTTTCATTAAATATAACCAATAATGTAATCTTACCTACCTGGTAAGGTGGAGAACATATGGATGATGATGATGGACATATACTTCAAATTATTCCAGGATATTTATTTCATGAAAAATCAGGCATTTTTGGTATACGATGACTTCCTCAGTCATGTCAGTCTGATCTTGTAAACTCCACAATTAGTGACCAACAGTCATTGTACATGCGTAGTGGCAACTATAATAGGATCCTTCTATTTTCTGAAGGGGAGGATTTTTTTAGCAAGGAAATCAAGTCCGAAAACGATCATAACAGTGGATTTTAAAGATAGTTTTCGCTTTCTGTACCACCAAAAATCGATAGAATGATTTTTTTTACTGGTTATAAGTGGTTGCAGAAAAAATCCAAAAAAGCCCTTAAAAAGTAGCGGCCGGATACGACATTCTTTCCAAGTTTATTTCTTAGACAATAATCCCTCCTTCAAAAAGAGCCGATATTTAAAAAAATCAACACCAACAGACAGAGCCTATGTAGATGTAAACCATTATAATATAAATATACATCCAAAATTAATAAAACAAAACAAAAATGCAAATATTCCGAGTGACATTAATAAAACATTGATACATGTATTTACTGTTTGCTGCTGCATAAATTAGCCACTGTTCATCTTAAACTAGGACACCGATTCCATGCCCTGTTGAAAGTCTGCTCTTATCATGATTATAATTCCTTTAACAAAAGTTAGAGAAACAAATATTAGTAGAAATTCAATATCTGGAATTTTCATTTTAGACTGAAGTACATTTTACTTGCACTAAATCTATATGTACATGTATATGTCTCAGTGAATTGGTGACACATCACAAACCCAAATATTGGTCAATATCAACATTTGAGAATGAAATAAATCATATTTGATCATGTTTATTGTAATAATAAAATGATCTATGATTATATTGAGCATAGTTCTATAGCTCCCATAGAGTAAAGAGTCAATGATGTAAGGGTGTAGAGCAATGGGTTAAATGGGACTATGAATTTATCACACTGCTCCTATGAGGATTGACCAGAAACTTATAACAATGCAACTGGATTTAGCAACTCCTGACCAATGAGAGCCTGACAATGCTGGGCAGTGGTCAGAGCTTTCTCAGACATTTCAAGGAATCAGTATCACTGTGTCTGAGTGTTTCAACAAGGGCTTTGGTTATTATTTACAGAGAAGTCACCTATCAGTCATGAATAGTGCAGTTATCAGCAGTGGTAAAAGTCAGAGAGAAGTTAGTATTTGTATTGTATTAACAAGTGTGAGTATAATCATATAGCAAGGACCTTACTCTATGGTATAATCTATGGGATACTATATCCTGTAGATTATACTCGCACTTTACAACACAAGCAGGATACAATATTATATACAACATCATGCAACACAGCTGAACTTTCACAATGAAGTTCAATATGCATACGTCATTGAGTCAAACAATTATGCTACACTGTATTCACTGTGTACTGTACATACCAGCCAGGTAGACCTATGACCTAATGACTTTGTCACGTACTCTACCAGGAACTAAACTTTGTTTGTCAAGCACCATTTTGTTTGGGATCCGCCCTAAAGTTTCATGTCGTATCATTTGCTCTGGCAGAAAGTAAAAATTGACTTCATTTTGTGTTCAACTGGCTTGAATAAAACAAAGTAAAACCACTGTGAGGTAAGCTAACATTTGTCATGTTTGTTTAGATGTTTGGAGTGACTTCTATGGACAGTGAATATAGTGATTATGATTTTGTTCATCTACTCAGCAGATTGAGTTTTACCATACGGTACTTCCACAAGGTTGTGAGATCACAAAATCCTGTAATGAATGTTGAACTCAGTTTAGAAATTCTAATTCAGTGTATGATGTATTATAAGACATTGTCTTCTTGTTGAAACATATCTATATGATACAAGTTAAATGATAGTTGAGACAAATCAGGTCCACAATACACACTGGAGATTAAAGATGTATCACTGTGTTTTATCGGCAATTTCCAAAATTGTGTGTGTTCATCGAAACATTGATAATTTCCCTTGAGAAATAAAATACTTTAAAATTGGAAATTTAAAAAAAAAGTTGTCTGAGTCTTAGTATAGCAGAAAAAACGTGCCAAATTAATTTATGAAGGGACCTAACATCAATTAATTTCGGTACATATTTACTGTAAAATCAAGGTTTTCCCTTACACAAGTAAAATATCAATGCATAATTGCTAGTAATTGCTGTCAAAATACCAAATAACACTGGTGATGCATCTTTAAGCAGGAACGTTGGAAAATGTTTGGTAAAATTTGAAGAAAATAAGTTTTTATATGAGATATTTATTTAATATTGATTTGTTGTTGGTTCTTTAAAGTTTTAAGAAATTAAATAAGACATCAACAATTCTTGTATGTATACCAATAGATGAAGTGAAAACCTAATAGTAATGATTTGAGGATGTAACATTCAATTTCTCTTGATTCTGTCAATATATGTTTAACTGGATTTTATTTTAGATGTCTCGTTTTAAAGTTCATAACTTTGGCGACCCAACACAATTGAAATCTCCAGTATTTTGTCAGCATGAGTACACAATACATCATTAATATTAACCTTTAATAGATGACCAAAACAAGGCTAAATTATTGGTATGGAGGGATAAGCACCTCCCAGGAAATGCTTTTCTTTTGGAAATTGAAGTTTGTTTTCATGAGAGAATGAGAAATAATTTGATACTACAGTAAATACTGTTAAACAAATCACCTTTTAAAAACTTTTGACAAACTTATTGTTGCATTTCCTGATGTGAGCCTGATATTGAGTCTGCTTTTACATTTCATTCCATACATCATTTATAAACAGATATAGAAATGGCTACTTCTAATCCAACATTGGGTTCAGCTCTAGAGAAAATCAGCAAGGATCATATTGAGTGCAGTATTTGCAAAGAGGCGTACAGACAACCCAAAATACTGGACTGTGTCCACAGCTTCTGTGAAAACTGTTTAGATGAATACCACACTACCAAATACAAGGATGCTGTCATGATTCCTTGTCCTTTGTGTCGACGGGAGACACAACTTCCTATGATGGGTGTTCCAGGCCTCAAGACCAACTTCTATCTAATTGGTCTTGCTGAGGAGATCACATTGCAACAGAAGTTGGTCAGCTCATCAGGCAACACAAAGCTTACCTGTGAATTATGCAATGAGGGAAATGAGGCTACGCATCGCTGTCTGGACTGCCCAAGGTATATCTGTGCAAACTGCTACAAAATACACCAGAATATTCCTGCATCGTCCAACCATACCATTGCTACTTTGGAGGACTTTATTCAGGGGAAGGTAGCAATAAAAGAGACAAAACAAAAACGTCGTCCAGAATGCCAAACCCATGAGGGTGAAGTGACATGGTTCTATTGTGTAACATGTGACAAGATGATTTGCCAAGCTTGCACTGTCCTAGACCACTGTAAACCACAACATGAGTACATTGATTACAACCAAGCCTCATCCACATATAAACAGTCATTGGCTCAATTCTTTACTCTCCTTGAAGGAGTTCTCAAGGAACTTGAACAATCTCTAGCAACTTCCTCAACAATGAAAGACAAACTCGGCATTACAGTTGAAAGAACCATGGCAGAGGTGAAGAACAGAGCTGATGAGATCAGGGCTGAGGTAACAGCTCAAGAGAGTCGCATCATTGATGAAATCAAAAACCTCCACAAAGATCGTAACAACAAATTGGATGAATATGAGCAAACAGTGAGTGTAATCTCACAACAAATACAGCATTCACTGGAGACCGCCAAAGATGTCACCAATAATTCATCAGATCCTGACTTCCTTGCACTCTATCCCACTATCAGCAAGGAATTGAAATTTCTCAGCAGTCAAAGTGTTCCCAAAATTGATCAGAAGCTTTGTCATCTGAGATTCAAGGAGAGTCAGAGGGTTGGTGATATCAATCTTGGCAAGGTGGAGCTGCAGGAACCCAAGTGGGAGCTGTGTGGTGAATTTGGTTCAGGAGAATTTGATGTGGCTCGGGGTATTGCTGCTTGTCAACCTGGTGATGAGATTGCAGTGGCAGACTGTGGTAATGAGAGAGTGGTAATCTGCAGCACCAAGGGACATCAGAAAAGAATCATTCCAATACATGGAAGTAAGTTTCTTATGAACACATTATGCATTCAATAGCATATAGTGTAGTACAGTGCATGCTGTATAAACAAGATTTTCATCAAACTATAAAAGATTTCACATGTATAAAAGAATATTTGTAACGAGCGAACAACAGTGATAAAGAAACAACAGCCCCAAACAAAGACAATACCCCTGTAGGATTACAAGTGAACTTCAAGAGATATTCTAAACCATTCTTTAACCCTTCTATAACTGCAAGAGTCAAAATCAGTCAAAATGTTGATATACTTGCCAAGGTATATCGCTGTCAAACCTTAAGTGTAGTAAGTACATTTACAGGTCAAAATGAGTCAACCGTTTTTGACTGGTAAAAACATTGTCTGGTATTGTTCAGGGTGGTCAAAATGACTGTAAAAAACAGTCAAAATGCCCCTGTGTACACATTTGGGTTAACAGTTAAAACAGTCAGTAGACTGATTTTGATCTCTATAGCTACTTGCCATTAAAGTACAGCTATAGTAGGAGGGTTAACAAAGACTGTATTCATTTATACATCAGTCCATGCGGCTTTCAGTCAATTTGCAAAAAGAACACACTGCTGTTTAAGTATGTAAATGCAACACATCAGTGGAGGTTCAATAAACATGGCATGGGTAGCAGCATCAAGGGTTGTTGTGTTTTCATATAGTCAGTCATCTGTTAGCAACATCGATCCATACTTTTCTCCTTAAATTTCATCTTTAATTTGGGAAATTATTTAATGATTTAACTTCAGTTGTTTGGCAGAGACCCATAGACCAGAATTATCACCAGATTGTGTCTGTTTTCCAGCCAGAACTTTATGGAATGCTTTCCAGAATTCCAAAGTGAATTTCCACAGATTTCCTGCCAGCCATAAAAGCTTGACGAGACCTTGGGTGTGCTTTGTAACTTAAAGCAAACTCATTTGGAGCACACATTTTTCAAAAGATTGCCAATAAATAACTGCACCACTTACTGAATTCGTCAACATGACACTTAATGATGTTGTTCAATATGCAAGTAAACAACTCATTGACATACCCTATGCATTGATAGACCGAATGATCATGGCATCTGACCAGTTTAAAGTTACTCTGAATAAAAGCAAACAACTTATTGACATACCCTATGCATTGATAGACCGAATGATCATGGCATCTGACCAGTATAAAGTTACTCTGAATAAAAGTAAACAACTCATTGACATACCCTATGCATTGACAGACCAAATGATCATGGCATCTGACCAGTTTAAAGTTACTCTGAATAAAAGCAAACAACTCATTGACATACCCTATGAATTGATAGACCGAATGATCATGGCATCTGACCAGTATAAAGTTACTCTGAATAAAAGCAAACAACTTATTGACATACCCTATGAATTGACAGACCAAATGATCATGGCATTTGACCAGTATAAAGTTACTCTGAATAAAAGTAAACAACTCATTGACATACCCTATGAATTGACAGACCAAATGATCATGGCATCTGACCAGTTTAAAGTTACTCTGAATAAAAGTAAACAACTCATTGACATACCCTATGATAGACCAAATGATCATGGCATCTGACCAGTTTAAAGTTACTCTGAATAAAAGTAAACAATTCATTGACATACCCTATGCATTGATAGACCGAATGATCATGGCATCTGACCAGTTTAAAGTTACTCTGAATAAAAGTAAACAAGAGTACACATATATCATATATGGTTCAGAGAAAATAGCCTTTTAAAGGTTTACTGAAATAGAAATATTCTTGTGTGAGATTGATAACATTTTTATTTCTCCAAAATATATTTCAATCACAGAAAATTGTTATTTTTTGTCACTGAGGAGTTATCAAAACTTAAAAACACATGATGTACATATGTTGTAAATACACATGTGGTAACATGACGTGTGTTAGCAAGTGTCACAAGCTTATTGAAGCATCTTCAAACAGAGTATATTTCAGAGTATATATTCTGACGACTCGGCCATCAGAACACAAATCCGATGCACTAAACCGCTCGACCATGGCACTCCACAATTTAGTCTATTTTATTTTCTGAAACATGAGATTGGCTGAAATAAATAGTAAATAATAAATGACAGTTCAAAGGTTCAAAGTGAATATTGACTGTTGTGAATCCCTTTGTACATGTATAGGCCTTCATGTCAAAATATATAGAAATATCTTCATTTAATGTTCAGCTCATAAAACATAACACACATAATTGTTATATCACTGTGCTGTGTTATCTCTATTATTATTTTTTCAGATCCATGTGACATTGCAGCTATACACAATCAATTAGTGGTTGTAGACGACACCAACCAAGTCATCAAGATGTACAACAATGATGGCACACTTGCCTTTGACTTCCACACAGTGCCTCATAGTGAGGTAGGGAAGACAGCAGTGGACCTCCAAAGTGTAGCAGTAAATAATAAGGGTAACATCATAATAGGTGATGTGAAGAGGATGGTGGTGAGCGAGCACAGCCCCACTGATGGCTCGCTCATTCACACTATGCCAGTCAAAACAGCACCTTGCTTCCTGGCCATTGATAATAATAATAGAGTTGTAGTCAGTGGTTTTGACCAACATCAAGTAGACATTGTTGATAGCAATGGTACTTCATTACTCACAATCAAACCAACAATCAATGGTCAGGAAGTTCAATACTGCAATGGTGTATGCTGTGACAGATCAGGCATATACATTGCAGTGCACAATGGGGATGATAACACTGGTCATATTCACCATTATGATGATGAAGGTAGATTCATCACATGTATAGCTCAGGGTCTGTACAGGCCCAGGGGAATCACATTCACTGCAGATGGGCATCAGCTGGTAGCAGCAGACTTGCACTCAGTGAAGATATATCACATAATGTGATGTAATCCAACATGCTGCTGACTGGCAATCTCCCTTGTCATCATAATGGTGAAATGTCCTCTTCAAGATATGTTACCCAAACATGTAATGTAGAATCTTGAGTATCAATGTCACTCTATAGAATTAATCTTGTATCATTTATTATTAATGTTTGACATGACAAGAGATACAGAGCATATACAATTCATTGACAATGAAATCTTCACTCAGGAAATTATTGCTGTTTTGATGAAAACAAAAATTACCAGTAAAATATCGGTGATACATCTTGTAAAAAGAAATATTTCACAAGACAAATGTCCAAGAAGCATGGTTTATCTAAGTACCTAAATGAATTAATGACAGGTCCTGCCGTCAATTAATTTCATAACTTTATCACTGTAAACATGGCTCTGATTTAATTCAAAATTTTTGCATATTTTGATGACTTTTTTTTACAAGGAAAATAGTTATTTTCAGATAAAAAAATTTGCCACGAATCACTGGTGAAAAAATATATGGGTGATGCATCTTTAAGAGGGAGTTCTCCTCATTTTGCTTTTGACATTGTCTGTTGATTTGTAAATGTTACTCTTTAATTATTCATATGTCAATATCTTGTCAATACTTTCTTTGTTTTCACTGATGGCCACCCATTGTTTACCAATCAACAGTTGACAAAAACTACAATTGTGACATAGCAAAAGAAAGGTCTATACCCTCTCTTTTCCCCCTCTGGATCCACCCTTGTACAGAGTTGCATAATGGAAAGGTTATATTCTACACCTGAGCTGCACCTTATACAAGTCTAGTTTTCTTCCTCTTACCTTTTGTTGGAGCATCCTGAGCTGATCTCTCTTGGTTGAGGATGTTTCTTGCTGAGACTGTTTCTTGTTGACCTCTGATCAGGTCAATTAGAAGGGTTGTCATGCTGTCAACCTGGAGGGAAATAAAAATGAATAGTACATTCTTGATACACTGTTTGTAAAATGTCATCATGTGCATGAATACTAAATGACAATCAAGAATTGCATATAAACAATTGACCAGTCAATGTTTCATTTGGAAACAAGTTGTGAAATCTCATTCAGTTTCTAACCAAAGCACTGTAGGTTTCTATGAAATCATTTCTGTCCCATTCCAGACAGAAATTATCTTCAGAACACACATGACACTTAATCTCAAATATGAGCAACTAATTCAACATACTAATTTAAGAAATTACAAAAGAGGAGATTCAATTGTCTTGATTTAAATTTACTTTTCAACATATATGATTATTGTACACTTTTAAAAATAAGTATTCATAATTAGCTTTATACATTATATTGAACACGTTTACAAATGATAATCTTCATCAATTGTGTAATAAGCTTAATTGTATATATTGCAATGAACAAACTGTTTTGAGGTTTTCCTGTCCCAAGCCCCAATAACTTCCAATAGCAGATCTAGGAGGTGTGGGGGGCCTTGGGGGATGAATCCCCCTCCTTCCTGCTTTGGGTATTGTGTTATTTAATAATATCCTGTAAAAGTTGGTTGATATAAATACTAAGCACTGTACATTATCAATGAGGATGATTCCATTTGGATCCATACAGTCTCTTGTAGAGTCTTCAATGACTCTACAAGATGAAGGTTATCACCTGATAACTTTCACCATACTTTCATCAACTAAAACCTACCTAAAGTGTTTTAGATGGTAGGGTTTCATTTTGTATTCTTTTATCTCATCATTTTATTTGATCAAATAATTGATCAAATCAACATTGGTAATAACTAGATTATCAAATGAACAAATTATTACATTAAAACTTAATTGGTGTAAAGTTGGTACAAGTATCAAGCATCCTGGGAAATGATGTTGTTTGAAGTGTTTTCATCTTTGAACCCAGTGGAAATTGTTATTTTGATAAATCATATTGTTTTTCTGATAGTTTTCATTTCCATACATCAATGAAATAACTCAAATCTATAGTCTATGTGTCTTTGATAATTAATTTTCAACATAAATATTGCAGATCTTGTTTTCTTCAAATTCCCTCCTTTAATTTAGGATACAAATTAATACAAATTAATTTGATTTTTCTGTCTTCAATCAGGTTTATCAAAACTATTATAACAAGTCAATTCTTTGTTTGTTCCCACAATCTCCCTCCTCAATTGAGTGATGTCAATAAATCAAATCTCTTAACTTATAATGTTTACTTACATGTATGTATCATTATTATTGTAGTTCACATCCTTGTTGCTTTCTTCATCAAAATAAACTGACATTGTCGCAATTATTTCTATATATGGGATAAAAAGTAACCAAATTGTGAGGTTAATCAAATGTTAGAATTATTTGCCAACTGAAGAATGAAGTAGCTTTACTGTAAATGTGAATCAAAATACATAGGTCCTGTATTTGAAGTATGTTCTGATGACTCAGTTCTTACTAAGAATCTGCTGTAAGTCATTTGACTATCATACCCTTATCAGCTAATTGATCTTCAAGTATCAGTCTGTCAAGTATAAAACAATACACTGTACATCTATGTGTTACTTATTGCATACATGTAGGACCATTTAAACTGTGAATCATTCTCAAAGGCAAAACAACAACAAACACAATGTTTGTCTCTGTCACAGTTCATTCCAATAAGTCAGTGATTCAAATAATATTATATACAAATATTTCTGACAGTTAAATTCTTAATTAAAAAATTAAAGAATTGAAACTATTTCTACAAATTCAATATCTGGAATGTTCATTTTAGATTAAAGTACATTTTATATCCACTAAATCTGAATGTACATCTTGCTGATGGGGGTACATATCTGGCATGCGATGTAAAAAGTAATGTCGTTTCCTTCCTCCCCAAACTTTTTTTTTGTTCCACCCCTGGTCCCCCACTTTTCACTATGTTCTGATGTCCCTATGGTCAGGACTGAGGACTTACATCATAGATGAACCATCATCTGTTCCTGTACTTCATCATACTGGCTTCATCAGCTGTATGGAGTATCATCTAGGAGTCATGCTTAAGGAGAGACTGGGTACAATGACATCATGCAGCGGGTACTGCAGGGGTGACTGGGTACAATGACATCATGCAGTGGGTACTGCAGGGGTGACTGGGTACAATGACATCATGCAGTGGGTACTGCAGGGGTGACTGGGTACAATGACATCATGCAGTGGGTACTGCAGGGGTTACTGGGTACAATGACATCATGCAGTGGGTACTGCAGGGGTGACTGGGTACAATGACATCATGCAGTGGGTACTGCAGGGGTGACTGGGTACAATGACATCATGCAGTGAGTACTGCAGGGGTGACATCAATGGGTCTATGATCCCTCAGGCAGCATTAACACAAGAGCTCTTTCTGTGGAAATAATCAGTTTAGATGTTTGTGCATCAGAAAAATGGTTCTATGTGCAATAGGTCTCTCGATCCTTACAAATTTTGACAGCAAAAATTCTAGGGTTGGTTGGAAAACACAATTTTTACTTTGTATTATTTTGTTTATGTCAATTGCACATGAAATAAATCTCTTTCTGCAGAATTTTTTAAATGTTTGTCCAGATCGATGTTCAGAACAAATTGATATTCCCTTTGACATAAAAACATTCCAAAAATGAGGAAAAGGTTTTTCAATATTTTGAAAAGAGCCGCTTAGAATTTGACTTTCATTAGTTGAAAGCTTAGTCCATTCCAGTAATAATGTGAGTGAATGAATGAAAGGTGGAGGTATTAGTCAGTACACTAAATATCATTAACCATTCTATAGCACTGTGTTCAACCTAATGACCATTCTTTAATATCATTAACCATTCTATAGCACTGTGTTCAACTTAATGACCATTCTTTAATATCATTAACCATTCTATAGCACTGTGTTCAACCTAATGACCATTCTTTAATATCATTAACCATTCTATAGCACTGTGTTCAACCTAATGACCATTCTTTAATATCATTAACCATTCTATAGCACTGTGTTCAACCTAATTACCATTCTTGAATATCATTAACCATTCTATAGCACTGTGTTCAACCTAATGACCATTCTTTAATATCATTAACCATTCTATAGCACTGTGTTCAACCTAATGACCATTCTTTAATATCATTAACCATTCTATAGCACTGTGTTCAACCTAATGACCATTCTTTAATATCATTTAACCATTCTATAGCACTGTGTTCAACCTAATGACCATTCTTTAATATCATTAACCATTCTATAGCACTGTGTTCAACCTAATGACCATTCTTGAATATCATTAACCATTCTATAGCACTGTGTTCAACCTAATGACCATTCTTTAATATCATTAACCATTCTATAGCACTGTGTTCAACCTAATGACCATTCTTTAATATCATTAACCATTCTATAGCACTGTGTTCAACCTAATGACCATTCTTGAATATCATTAACCATTCTATAGCACTGTGTTCAACCTAATGACCATTCTTTAATATCATTAACCATTCTATAGCACTGTGTTCAACCTAATGACCATTCTTTAATATCATTAACCATTCTATAGCACTGTGTTCAACCTAATGACCATTCTTGAATATCATTAACCATTCTATAGCACTGTGTTCAACCTAATGACCATTCTTTAATATCATTAACCATTCTATAGCACTGTGTTCAACCTAATGACCATTCTATAATATCATTAACCATTCTACAGCACTGTGTTCAACCTAATGACCATTCTATAATATCACTAACCATTCTATAGCACTGTGTTCAACCTAATGACCATTCTTGAATATCATTAACCATTCTATAGCACTGTGTTCAACCTAATGACCATTCTTTAATATCATTAACCATTCTATAGCACTGTGTTCAACCTAATGACCATTCTTTAATATCATTAACCATTCTATAGCACTGTGTTCAACCTAATGACCATTCTTTAATATCATTAACCATTCTATAGCACTGTGTTCAACCTAATGACCATTCTTTAATATCATTAACCATTCTATAGCACTGTGTTCAACCTAATGACCATTCTTTAATATCATTAACCATTCTATAGCACTGTGTTCAACCTAATGACCATTCTTTAATATCATTAACCATTCTATAGCACTGTGTTCAACCTAATGACCATTCTTTAATATCATTAACCATTCTATAGCACTGTGTTCAACCTAATGACCATTCTTTAATATCATTAACCATTCTATAGCACTGTGTTCAACCTAATGACCATTCTTTAATATCATTAACCATTCTATAGCACTGTGTTCAACCTAATGACCATTCTTTAATATCATTAACCATTCTATAGCACTGTGTTCAACCTAATGACCATTCTTTAATATCATTAACCATTCTATAGCACTGTGTTCAACCTAATGACCATTCTTTAATATCATTAACCATTCTATAGCACTGTGTTCAACCTAATGACCATTCTTTAATATCATTAACCATTCTATAGCACTGTGTTCAACCTAATGACCATTCTTTAATATCATTAACCATTCTATAGCACTGTGTTCAACCTAATGACCATTCTTTAATGGTTTGAAACCCAACTATGCAAAACTTTCTACTGTAAGATAAACAACAAACTTGTCACAGAGAAACCTTCTTACCCTAATAATAATAATAATAATAATAATAATAATAATAATAATGTGGACTTATATAGCGCTCGTATCCACCAAACTGGTGCTCAAGGCACATTATATTATTACCCCTGCTCATCAGGCTCATAAATCATTCCTGAAACCATCTCAGCTCCCTGGGGAGTATACAGCTCAATTGCTGCCATTACAGCGCATACAGGGCTAATCAAACACAATAACCAACTCTGCCCTCACAGGTACCATTTACCCCTGGGTGGAGAGAAGCAATTATGGTAAAGTGTCTTGCTCAAGGACACAAGCACCATGGTCGCTGGTTATGAATAATTAGTGATTTTTAACTTTGTATATGAATATGTATAAGTTGGGCCAGTGCCATAACCAACAATACCATGGTTGACTGACATAGTATAATTAAATAACAATAGCTTTAAAGCACACAGTACTGGTTAGAAATTCCTGAGTTGGAACCCCCATAGGTTTAATTTGTATATCAATGAGGTAAGTTTGGGTTTGAATAGAGTCAAAGGTGAAGGGTTGAAGATTGAATGAGAAGATGTAAATGAGATGTAGATGTAAAGGGTGGAAAAGGTTGTAGGTTTTTGAGGAATGTGAAGGGAGTTGTCTCCTGGACCTCAATCTATGAGGACTGTCTTACACTCTGCTCTGCTGCAGCAATATTTTGTTTTATACAAATCCGAGTATTTCAGGCTCTTGATGTATTTATTTAGCAAGCATTCAGGCTTGTTAGTTGTTGCTGAATACCAACATTTTTGTCAGAGTGCTTTCCAAGTGAAGTTTTGCCGGTCTTACCAACTTTTGGTGAGAGTGGAGATAAGTCGGAAGATTGACCATCAACCGTAAGTTAAACCCATTGGTTTTGATAATATATTTGAATAAAGTATAAGTTATAACCATGATGTTCTTGATATTTCACTTGATATTTAACCTTCAAGAAAATTATTTACACGGAAGAAGATTGATTAGTGATTTGTCACTAGGTGATTGTTAGTAACTTTTACTTTGGCCGGGACCGTACTCAAGTTCCCTCAGCCTTATGTTCCCTCAGCCCTATGTTCCCTCAGCCCTATGTTCCCTCATCCCAAAATAGACCCTATGTTCCCTCAGCCCTATGTTCCCTCATCCCAAAATAGACCATAGGGTCTATTTTGGGATGAGGAACATAGGGTTGAGGGAACATAGGGCCTAATTTGGATTTAAAAAAATGTTAGGCATTGAGGGAACATAGGGCTGAGGGAACATAGGGCTGAGGGAACATAGGCATGACCCCCTTTGGCCAACTTATCCGATGTGGTGATGCCAGAGGGCGCTATATTTTGACGATGTGAGGGCAACGGCCATTTATTAATCTCCACTGGGTACCTGTGTGTGAACCACCACCTAATACGACCATACATGTACAAGCAATCATTTTTTAACTGGTTAGTGGTTGTAAAAAAAATTCCAAGAAACCCTTAAAAAGTGGTGGTCGGATACGACATTCTTTCCGAATTTTTTGCAACCATTAACAAGTTAAAAAAATGATTCTATCGATTTTTGGGGGTACAGAAAGCGAAAGCTATCTTTAAAATCCACTTTTATGGTTTTCGGACTTTATTTCCCTTTAAAAAAATCCTCTCCTTCAGAAAATATGCATGTACAATGACCGTGTTGGTCACTTATGGGGGAGTTGACAAGATCAGACTGACATGACTGAAGAAGTCACCGTATACCAAAAATGCCTGAATTTTCATGAAATAAATATCCTGGAATAATTTGAAGTATATGTCCATCATCATCCATATGTTCTCCACCTTACTGAGTAGGTAAGATTACATTATTAGTTATAATGAACAAGAAAAATTGGTGGTTGGATACGACATTCTTCCCTGAACATTTGCCGTCAGGACCAAAGAGGGTCACATTACCTTGTTGAACGCCAGTAAGGCAGGTATTTATTTACCTGCTGTATAAGATTTGTATTATAATGTAATTTATAAGAATGCGAGGTTTATAGAAGTACTGTGGAAGAGTTGGGATATACCTCAAACTTTTCGGTGTATATTTTGTTCATTTTAGAGTTTAAAACAAGGTTTTTGGAAGGTTTGAGAATTGGTGAATCTTGAGTAGATTCAAGCTGTGTGCTATTTTGAAGACGCTTTGTGGGACACTTATATGTCTTAGTGATAATATTTAATAACTTTGTCTTGGTGACATCCTATTATACTTTTGTCTTAGTGATATCCTATAATACTGTTGTCTTGATGACATTCATATACTGTTGTCTTGGTGATAACCTATAATACTTTGTCTTGGTGACATCCTATTATACTTTTGTCTTGGTGATATCCTATAATACTGTTGTCTTGATGACATTCATATACTGTTGTCTTGATGACATTCATATACTGTTGTCTTTGTGACAACCTATAATACTTTGCCTTGGGGCACTGAATAAGTAGATCCGATAATTAATTTTTTTAAATATCGGCTCTTTTGGAAGGAGGGATTATTGTCTAAGAAATAAACTTTCCTGAAGTGACTGTTTGCAAACTGATTGAAATGTCAACTCAGTGATTCTTAATCCTCAGAGACACACTAAAAATTGAACATGCTTACCTTCAAGTATCACAGAAACTTTATTGCAAAAACTGGAACATTTTGCATCCAGAAACACAGATGCAGCTGGTGCATCTCAACTGTTAAAGAAACATTTAATGGGAAGGTATAGCATTAGTAATGACATGAACACAAAATGACCAAATTATTATATGAAAGCTAACTTAATGTAAAGTTGGTAATTATACAAAATTTACATATTGAAATATAAATTATATATTTTATATGAACAAAATAGAACATTTACTCCAATGTTTTCTGTAAAAATTGGGAATGTGTTTTTTTGTTTTTTTATACACTTTTCTCAAGACTTGACTCCACATTGAACTGAAACTGGTTGATTCAAGTACATCTTGGTTAAAAGAGAGAAAGCATCCTTGTAGCAGTGATACCAACATTAAGGATGGTCTTAAACAACCATGTGATCACATCTCAACCAATCAGAAGTCCTAAACCTAGTCTAAACTGCCTCTGAGTCAATTATGAATTTTCCAATTTTCAGGCCAACTAAACCAATTCAACTAAAACAGTCTCTTCTTCCCTGAAGCTAAGTTAATAATTTATGACCTTCTCCCACCATCCTCCTCCAACATTCCCTGCTAATCCCCATCATTTCAAATGAATACTCCCCAGTATCATTGTCCTGAGTCATGACTACAGCATTTCTTAAAATTACAAACTACTTCTGACAGTTTCATTCTTAATTAAAGGGACATTATCATCACGATCAATAGGGCATGGAATCGGAGTGCTAGTTTTATATTAACTCAGTGACTGTGAATAATACTCCACATGATAAGGTCATATTACAATTCAATTGGTTTATTAAAATGATTTGAACTTATAGCCATGGGTAAAACCAAACCACAAAACAACACATACATAAAAGAGATATGCAGATAGTCAAGACAAAAACCACAGTAAAACCAAACCACAAAACAACACATACATAAAGGAGATATGCAGATAGTCAAGACAAAAACCACAGTAAAACCAAACCACAAAACAACACATACATAAAGGAGATATGCAGATAGTCAAGACAAAAACCCACAGTAAAACCAAACCACAAAACAACAGATACATAAAGGAGATATGCAGATAAAAAAAAACACAGTAAAACCAAACCACAAAACAACAGTTACATAAAGGAGATATGCAGATAGTCAAGACAAAAACCACAGTAAAACCAAACCACAAAACAACACATACATAAAGGAGATATGCAGATAGTCAAGACAAAAAACCACAGTAAAACCAAACCACAAAACAACAGATACATAAAGGAGATATGCAGACAGTCAAGACAAAAAACCAGAGTAAAACCAAACCACAAAACAACAGATACTTATGTATCTGTTGTTTTGTGGTTTGGTTTTATGCAGACAGTCAAGACAAAAAACCACAGTAAAACCAAACCACAAAACAACACATGCATAAAGGAGATATGCAGACAGTCAAGACAAAAAACCACTCTGACGTAGTTGGCAAAGGCTGTTCGGGCTGTGATGGGCTGCTGCTGGGCTTTGGAGAGGTCCTTGAGGATGGTGCCGGACTCAACAACTCTATTCTGTAGGGACTCAAGGAGGGCGCTGTCCGAGTCCTGAGGCACTGAGGGCCTGCGTGACAATGAAGGGGTGGATGAGGGGTAGGGTGAGCTCATCCAGGCCAATCTCCAGCTCAGCGCAGGCAGTCTCTGCAGCATCAAGGTCTCCTCTGTGCTGTTGGATGGTTGCCTTCACCTGCAAAGACAAATAATAAAATCATAAGTAAAATGAATGCAACAATGAATGCAAAAATGATTGCAAATTGAATTGTCATCAAATTAATGAGGTCCAGAAAAAGTAGAATAGTTGTATACTTACACTCTGGAAGGGCTCAGGACGGTGGCGAGTGACCGTCTTCAAGAAGCCGAACTTGGAGATGATCCACTCCTCCCTCTCAGTCAGGTCTGGGGCACCATCACCGCTCTTCTTCTTGTCAAGGCGTGTGTGGGTGTCACACAATGACCGGAACCAGACCTTGAGGGTGTCGGCTGTCTTCTCCATCAGGTGGGCCTGGTCTTCCCAGATCTTGTCCTTCTTGTCCTTACGCCTGTAATCTGTCATCTTGACATTCCACAGCACAGGGTTGTCAAGGATGAACTCCAGCATCAGCTCCTCCTCGGCGATGCTGATGTTGCAGGGGTTCTTGTTGGCCCTCTTCTTCTTCTTCCCCTTGTCATCAGCCAGGCGGGAGGAGGTGGAGGCAGCAACTGACACAGCTGAGGCAACCGATGATTCACGGGAGCGGTCACGAGGAGGAGTTGGGGACCTTGATCGCTCAGGAACATCTGGCTCATCATCAGCAGGTGTATCAGGTATATCAGCAGGTGGATCAGCAGGTTTGGATGAGGATGATGATGGGAGTGATTCTGGGGTCTTCTTGCCTTTTCCTCGGCCCCGGGCCGACGATGATTGCTTCTTGGGAGGCATGATCGAGAGAGATGTCGAGAGAGATGTCGAGAGAGATGTTGATAGCCCGCCGTCTACTGCAATAATGCAGCAATGTGGAAAGGCCGCCGATTATATAGGCACTTTGTCACGTGATAGGCGGATAGGCGGTACGCTGGGCACGCGCAGTTCATACGCTACTCATACGCTAGCCATACGCAGAGAACGCTGGCCATACGCTGGTGATACGCTGTTCATACGCTGGTCATACGCTGACATTTGCTGACATTCGCTGTCCATACGCTGTCAATACGCTTGCCATACGCTACTCATACGCTACTCATACGCTACTCATAGGTTCAATACGGTAAGTATACGCACAATTCTGTATTTTCAAGGGCTTCTTGTGCGTATGAAAATTATATTATGAATTTTCATACGCAACTCTTACGTTTCTCTCATACGCAACAGTGTGACAGGGCCATTAAGGAGATATGCAGACAGTCAAGACAAAAAACCACAGTAAAACCAAACCACAAAACAACACATACATAAAGGATCGAGATATGCAGACAGTCGAGACAAAAAACCACAGTAAAACCAATTAACCACAAAACGACACATACATAAAGGAGATATGCAGATAGTCAAGACAAAAACCACAGTAAAACCAAACCACAAAACAACACATACATAAAGGAGATATGCAGATAGTCAAGACAAAAACCACAGCAAAACCAAACCACAAAACAACACATACATAAAGGAGATATGCAGATAGTCAAGACAAAAACCACAGTAAAACCAAACCACAAAACAACACATACATAAAGGAGATATGCAGATAGTCAAGACAAAAACCACAGTAAAACCAAACCACAAAACAACACATACATAAAGGAGATTTGCAGATAGTCAAGACAAAAACCACAGTAAAACCAAACCACAAAACAACACATACATAAAGGAGATATGCAGATAGTCAAGACAAAAACCACAGTAAAACCAAACCACAAAACAACACATACATAAATGAGATATGCAGATAGTCGAGACAAAAACCACAGTAAAACCAAACCACAAAACAACACATACATAAAGGAGATATGCAGATAGTCCAGACAAAAACCACAGTAAAACCAGACAAATCAACACCAACAGACAGAGACTACAATGTATGTACATGTAAACCATTATAATACAAATACACATCCAAAATTAATAAGAAAAGAATTACAAACATTCCGAGAGTGACATTAATTAATAACACATTGATACATGTATTTACCATTGCTGCTGCATAAATTAGCCACTAATGTTCAGTCACTGTGTTCATCTTAAACTAGGACACCGATTCCATGCCCTGTTGAAAGTCTGCTCTTATCATGACGATACTCGATCTTCCTTTAACAAAAGTTAGAGAGAAACAAATATTAGTAGAAATTCAAATATCTGGAATTTTCATTTTAGACTGAAGTACATTTTACCTGCACTAAATCTATATGTATATGTCTCATTAGTGAATTGGTGACACATCACAAACCCAAATATTGGTCAATATCAACATTTGAGAATGAAATAAATCATATTTGATCATGTTTATTGTAATAATAAAATGATCTATGATTATATTGAGCATAGTTCTATAGCTCCCATAGAGTAAAGAGTCAATGATGTAAGGGTGTTGGGCAATGGGTTAAATGGGACTATGAGTTTATCACACTGCTCCTATGAGGATTGACCAGAAACTTATAACAATGCAACTGGATTTAGCAACTCCTGACCAATGAGAGCCTGACAATGCTGGGCAGTGGTCAGAGCTTTCTCAGACATTTCAAGGAATCAGCCTCACTGTGTCTCAGTGTTTCAACAAGGGCTTTGGTTATTATTTACAGAGAAGTCACCTATCAGTCATGAATAGTGCAGTTATCAGCAGTGGTAAAAGTCAGTATTTGTATTGTATTAACAAGTGTGAGTATAATCATATAGCAAGGACCTTACTCTAGTATAATCTATGGGATACTATCCTGTAGATTATACTCACACTTTACAACACAAGCAGGATACAATATTATATACAACATCATGCAACACAGCTGAACTTTCACAATGAAGTTCAATATGCATAGGTCATTGAGTCAAACAATTATGGTGCACTGTATTCACTGTGTACTGTACATATCAGTCAGGTAGACCTATGACCTACATTGTAATGACTTTGCCACGTACTCTATCAGAAACTGAACTGTGTTTGTCAATCGCCATTTTGTTTGGGATCCGCCCTAACGTTACAAGTAGCAACATTTGCTCTGTCTTCAACAAGAAAAATTGACTTCATTTTGTGTTCAACTGGCTTCAATAAAACAAAGTAAAACCACTGTGAGGTAAGCTAACATTTGTCATGTTTGTTTAGATGTTTGGAGTGACTTCTATGGACAGTGAATATAGTGATTATGATTTTGTTCATCTACTCAGCAGATTGAGTTTTACCATACGGTACTTCCACAAGGTTGTGGGATCACAAAATCCTGTAATGAATGTTGAACTCAGTTTAGAAATTCTAATTCAGTGTATGATGTATTATAAGACATTGTCTTCTTGTTGAAACATATCTATATGATACAAGTTAAATGATAGTTGAGACAAATCAGGTCCACAATACACACTGGAGATTAAAGATGTATCGCCGTGTTTTATCGGCAATTTACAAAATTATGTGTGTTCATCGAAACATTGATAATTTCCTTTTAGAAATAAAATAAATACTTTAAAATTGGAAATTAAAAAAAAAAAAGTTGTCTGAATCTTAGTATAGCAGTAAAAAACATGCCAAATTAATTTATGAGGGGACCTACATGTAACATACATTAATTTTGGTACATATTTACTGTAAAACCAGGCTTTTCCCTTACAAGTAAAATAGCAATGCTCCAATGCAAACTAATTGCTGGTAATTGCTGATAAAATACCAAATAACACTGGCGATGCATCTTTAAGCAGGAACGTTTGAAAATGTTTGGTAAATTTGAAGAAAATAAGGTAACTTTTTATATGAGATATTTATTTAACATTGATTTGTTGTTGGTTCACCAAAGATTTAAGATATTAAATAAGACATCAACAATTTTTTCTATTTTTCAACAGATGAAGTGAAAACCTAATAATAATGAATTGAGGATGTAACATTAAATTTCTCTTGTAATCATTCTCTCAATATATGTTTAACTGGATTTTATTTTAGATGTTTCGTTTTTAAGCTCATAACTTTGGCGACCCAACACAATTTAAATCTCCAGTATTTTGTCAATATGAGTACACAATACATCTTTAACATTAACCTTTAATAGATGACCAAAACAAGGCTACATTATTGGTATGGAGGGATAAGCACCTCCAAGGAAGTGCTTTTCTTTTGAAAATTGAAGTTTGTTTTTCATGACAGAATGAGAAATAGTTTGATACTACAATAAACAAATAACCTTTTAAACACTTTTGACAAACTTATTGTTGCATCATGCTATGGTCCCACAGAGATTTCGACTGTCTAGATCGTGTTTCGTCAAGATTTTCGATTTTTTACAACATTTTGTCGAGAAAAGTCGAAAGTCTAAAGAGTCAAACAAAATCGAAACTGTCGATATTTGTCGAGAATTGTCGGGAAAAAAAATCATTAATTGAAAATTATTAAACCTGACCAATATTTTTCGATAAAGTTTCGATCAAATTTATCGAAATTTTGTCGACATTTTATCGAAACTGTCGAAAATGAAATCGAAATAGTCTTAACAGTCTAAAAGTTCGAAAAACAGTCGAAATAAATCTAAACTGTCTAAACAGTCTAAACAATCGTAACATTAGAAATGAATCGAAACATTTATCCACATTTAAAAAAAAATAATTGATAAATTAATCCCAAAAAAATCGAAATCAATCTAAACAGTCGAAATTTGTTGAAATGCCAGTCGAAATGATCCAAACAGTCGAAAGTCATCGAAATAAAATCGAAAATGAATCGAAATTGTCAAGAAAATACAAAAGAAAAAAAAATTTCACGGAAATAAGATATTTTGTCGATATTTATACGAGATTTTGACGAAATTATTAAAAATCACAAAAAAACCAAGAATCGAAATATATTTCGACAGAAAGATCGAAATATTCCTGTGGGACCATAGCATCACCTAATGTGAGCCTGATATTGAGTCTGATTTTACATTTCATTCCATACATCATTTATAAACAGATCTATAGAAATGGCCACTTCTAATCCAACATTGGGTTCAGCTCTAGAGAAAATCAGCAAGGATCATCTTGAGTGCGGTATTTGCAAAGAGGTGTACAGACAACCCAAAATACTGGACTGTGTCCACAGCTTCTGTGAAAACTGTTTAGATGAATACCACACTACCAAATACAAGGATGCTGTCATGATTCCTTGTCCTTTGTGTCGACGGGAGACACAACTTCCTACGATGGGTGTTCCAGGCCTCAAGACCAACTTCTATCTAATTGGTCTTGTTGAGGAGATCACATTGCAACAGAAGTTGGTCAGCTCATCAGGCAACACAAAGCTTACCTGTGAATTATGCAATGAAGGAAATGAGGCTACACATCACTGTCTGGACTGCCCAATGAATATTTGTGGAAACTGCTACAAAATGCACCAGAAAATACCTGCATCGTCCAATCACACCATTGCTACTTTGGAGGACTTTATTCAGGGGAAGGTAGCAATAAAAGAGACAAAACAAAAACGTCGTCCAGAATGCCAAACCCATGAGG
Source organism: Zoroaster sp. YZ-2022 (assembly GCA_029582265.1). Lineage (NCBI taxonomy): Eukaryota > Metazoa > Echinodermata > Asteroidea > Forcipulatida > Zoroasteridae > Zoroaster > Zoroaster sp. YZ-2022. Next base: position 25,368,850 of record CM055831.1, read on the forward strand.
GTGAAGTGGCATGGTTCTACTGTGTAACATGTGACAAGTTGATTTGCCAAGCTTGCACTGTCCTAGACCACTGTAAACCACAACATGAGTACATTGATTGCAACCAAGCCTCATCCACATATAAACATTCATTGGCTCAATTCTTTACTCCACTTGAAGGAGTTCTCAAGGAACTTGAACAATCTTTAGCAACAGCCTCAACAATGAAAGACAAACTCGGCATTACAGTTGAAAGAACCATGGCACAGGTGAAGAACAGAGCTGATGAGATCAGGGCTGAGGTAACAGCTCAAGAGAGTCGCATCATTGACGAAATCAAAAACCTCCACAAAGATCGTAAAAACAAATTGGATGAATATGAGCAAACAGTGAGTGTAATCTCACAACAAATACAGCATTCACTGGAGACCGCCAAAGATGTCACCAACAATTCATCAGATCCTGACTTCCTTGCACTCTATCCCACTATCAGCAAGGACTTGAAATTTCTCAGCAGTCAAAGTATTCCCAAAATTGATCACAAGCTTTGTCATCTGAGATTCAAGGAGAGTCAGAGGGTTGGTGATATCAATCTTGGCAAGGTGGAGATGCAGGAACACAAGTGGGAGCTGTGTGGTGAATTTGGCAAAGTGGGAGGTGGTTCAGGAGAATTAGATGTGGCTACTTTTAGGGATGTTGCTGCTTGTCAACCTGGTGATGAGATTGCAGTGGTAGACAGCCTTTACAAGAGAGTGGTAATCTGCAGCACCAAGGGACATCTGAAAAGAACCATTCCAATACAAGGACGTAAGTTTCTTATGAACACATTATGCATTCAATAGCATGTAGTGTAGTACAGTGCATGCTGTGTAAAAACAAGATTTTCATCAAACTATAAAAGATTTCACATGTCAAATTCACAAAGCTACAAATAAAACAAAAAATTTAAGAAAAATGGAACAGTATACAAAAATATTTGTAACGAGCGAACAGTGATAAAGAAACAACAGCCCCAAACAAAGACAATACCCCTGTAGGATTACAAGTGAACTTCAAGAGATATTCTAAACCATTCTTTAACCATTCTATAACTGCAAGAGTCAAAATCAGTCAAAATGTTGATATACTTGCCAAGGTATATTGCTGTCAAACCTTAAGTGTAGTAAGTACATTTACAGGTCAAAATGAGTCAACCGTTTTTGACTGGTAAAAGCATTGTCTGGTACTGTTGAGGGTGGTCAAAATGACTGTAAAAACAGTCAAAAACGCCCCTGTGTACAAATTTGGGTCAACAGTTAAAACAGTCAGTAGACTGATTTTGACCTCTATAGCTACTTGCCATTAAAGTACAGCTATAGTAGGAGGGTTAACAAAGACTGTATTCATTTATACATCAGTCCATGCGGCTTTCAGTCAATTTGCAACAAGAACACACTGCTGTTTAAGTATGTAAATGCAACACATCAGTGGAGGTTCAATAAACATGGCATGGGTAGCAGCATAAAGGGTTGTTGTGTTTTCATATAGTCAGTTGTCTGTTAGCAACATCGATCCATACTTTTCTCCTTAAATTTCATCTTTAATTTGGGAAATTATTTAATGATTTAACTTCAGTTGTTTGGCAGAGAGCCAGAATTATCACCAGATTGTGTCTGTTTTCCAGCCAGAACTTTATGGAATGCTTTCCAGAATTCCAAAGTGAATTTCCACAGATTTCCTGCCAGCCATAAAAGCTTGACGAGACCTTGGATGTGCTTTGTAACTTAAAGCAAACTCATTTGGAGCACACATTTTTCAAAAGATTGCCAATAAATAACTGCACCACTTACTGAATTCGTCAACATGACACTTAATGATGTTGTTCAACATGCAAGTAAACAAACTCATTGACATACCCTATGCACTGATAGACCGAATGATCATGGCATCTGACCAGTATAAAGTTACTCTGAATAAAAGTAAGCAAGTGTACACATATAACATGGTTCAGAGAAAATGGCCTTTTAAAGGTTTACTGAAATAGAAATATTCTTGTGTGAGATTGATAACATTTTTATTTCTCCAAAAAATATTTCAATCACAGAAAATTGTTATTTTTTGTCACTGAGGAGTCATCAAAACTTAAAAACACATGATGTACATATGTTGTAAATACACATGGTAACATGACGTGTGTTAGCAAGTGTGTCACAAGCTTATTGAAGCATCTTCGAACAGAGTATATTTCAGAGTATATATTCTGATGACTCGGCCATCAGAACACAAATCCGATGCACTAAACCGCTCGACCATGGCACTCCACAATTTAGCCTATTTTATTTTCTGAAACATGAGATTGGCTGAAATAAATAGTAAATAATAAATCATGACAGTTCAAAGGTTCAAAGTGAACATTGACTGTTGTGAATCCCTTTGTACATGTATAGGCCTTCATGTCAAAATATGTAGAAATATCTTCATTTAATGTTCAGCTCATAAAACATAACACACATAATTGTTATATCACTGTGCTGTGTTATCTCTATTATTATTATTTTTCCAGGTCCACATGACATTGCAGCTATACACAATCACTTAGTGGTTGCAGACAACACCAACAAAGTCATCAAGATGTACAACAATGATGGCACACTTGCCTTTGACTTCCACACAGTGCCTCATAGTGAGGTAGGGAAGACAGCAGTGGACCTCTGCAGTGTAGCAGTAAATAATAAGGGTAACATCATAATAGGTGATGTGAATAGGATGGTGGTGAGCGAGCACAGCCCCACTGATGGCTCGCTCATTCACACTATGCCTGTCAAGACAGCACCTTACTTCCTGGCCATTGATAATAATAATAGAGTTGTAGTCAGTGGTTTTGACCAACATCAAGTAGACATTGTTGATAGCAATGGTACTTCATTACTCACAATCAAACCAACAATCAATGGTCAGGAAGTTCAATACTGCAGAGGTGTATGCTGTGACAGATCAGGCATATACATTGTAGTGTGCAATGAGGATGAGAACACTGGTCATATTCACCATTATGATGATGGTAGATTCATCTCATGTATAGCTCAGGGTCTGGACTGGCCCATGGGAATCACATTCACTGCAGATGGGCATCAGCTGGTAGCAGCAGACTTCCAATCAGTGAAGATATATCACATAATGTGATGTAATCCAACATGCTGCTGACTGGCAATCTCCCTTGTCATCATCATAATGGTGAAATGTCCTCGTCAAGATATGTTACCCAAACATGTAATGTAGAATCTTGAGTATCAATGTCACTCTATAGAATTAATCTTGTATCATTTATTATTAATGTTTGACATGACAAGAGATACAGAGCATATACAATTCATTGACAATGAAATCTTCACTCAGGAAATTATTGCTGTTTTGATGAAAACAAAAATTACCAGTAAAATATCGGTGATACATCTTGTAAAAAGAAATATTTCACAAGACAAATGTCCAAGAAGCATGGTTTATCTAAGTACCTAAATGAATTAATGACAGGTCCTGCTATCAATTAATTTCATAACTTTATCACTGTAAACATGGCTCTGATTTAATTTGTAATTTTTGCATATTTTGATGACTTTTGTAGAAGGAAAATAGTTATTTTCAGAAAAAAAAAATTGCCATGAATCACTGGTGAAAAATATATGGGTGATGCATCTTTAAGAGGGAGTTCTCCTCATTTTGCTTTTGGCATTGTCTGTTGATTTGTAAATGTTACTCTTTAATTATTCATATGTCAATATCTTGTCAATACTTTCTTTGTTTTCACTGACGGTCATTCATTGTTTGCCAATCACCAGTTGACAAAAACTACAATTGTGACATAGCAAAAGAAAGGTCTATACCCTCTCTTTTCCCCCTCTGGATCCACCCTTGTACAGAGTTGCATAATGGAAAGCTTATATTCTACACCTGAGCTGCACCTTATACAAGTCTAGTTTTCTTCCTCTTACCTTTTGTTGGAGCATCCTGAGCTGATCTCTCTTGGTTGAGGATGTTTCTTGCTGAGACTGTTTCTTGTTGACCTCTGATCAGGTCAATTAGAAGGGTTGTCATGCTGTCAACCTGGAGGGAAATAAAAATGAATAGTACATTCTTGATACACTGTTTGTAAAATGTCATCATGTGCATGAATACTAAATGACAATCAAGAATTGCATATAAACAATTGACCAGTCAATGTTTCATTTGGAAACAAGTTGTGAAATCTCATTCAGTTTCTAACCAAAGGACTGTAGGTTTCTATGAAATCATTTCTGTCCCGTTCCAGACAGAAATTATCTTCAGAACACCCTTAACTCTTAATTTCAAAAACTAACTGAACATAATAACTTAAGAAATTACAAAAGAGTAGCTTCATTTGTCTTGATTTAAATTTACTTTTCAACATATATGATTATTGTACACTTTTAAAAATAAGCATTCATAATTAGCTTTATACATTATATTGAACACTTCTACAAATGATAATCTTCATCAATTGTGTAATAAGCTTAATTGTATATATTGCAATGAACAAACTGTTTTGAGGTTTTCATGTCCCAACCCCAATAACTTCCAATGGCAGATCTAGGTGTGGGGGGCCTTGGGGGATGAAGCCCCCTCCTCCCTGCTTTGGGTATTTTGTCATGTAATTATACCTTGTAGAAGTTTGTTGATATAAATACTAAGTGACCGTTATTCATCATCATCATCACTAAGCACTGTACATTATCAATGAGATGATGATCCATTTGGATCCATGCAGTCTCTTGTAGAGTCTTCAATGACTCTACAAGATGAAGGTTATCCCTGATAACTTTCACCATACTTTCATCAACTAAAACCTACCTAAAGTGTTTTAGATGGTAGGGTTTCATTTTGTATTCTTTTATCTCATCATTTTATTTGATCAAATAATTGATCAAATCAACATTGGTAATAACTAGATTATCAAATGAACAAATTATTACATTAAAACTTAATTGGTGTAAAGTTGGTACAAGTTTCAAGCATCCTGGGAAATGATGTTGTTTGAAGTGCTTTCATCTTTGAACCCAGTGGAAATTGTTATTTTGGTCAATCATATTCTTTTTCTGATAGTTTTCATTTCCATACATCAATGAAATAACTCAAATCTATAGTCTGTGTGTCTTTGATAATTAATTTTCAACATAAATATTGCATAGATTGGTGAAATTCTTGCGTCGGGAGATAAACAATTGATTTAATTTTGCCCTACACCGGCGTGTGTATAGCACTGTATGCTCAGTGCTTTCCTAGTGTCTGTGATTCGAACCCACGACCTCCTGCTTACTAGTGCAGGCGTCTTAACCTCTCGACCACCGAGCTTGCCCGATGACAATTGGCTGGCTAGAATCCTATATAGCGGGTTCGCGATATATATAGATTGGTGCATATCTTGTTTTCTTCAAATTCCCTCCTTTAATTTAGGGAGCATAATCTACAGACTATTATTAAGTTTTTACTGTTGATTTAATTAAATTTGCATTTTAATTGACATTTATTCGATCAGATTGTAATACAAATTAATTTGATTTTTTTTGTCTCCAATCAGGTTTATCAAAACTATTATAACAAGTCAATTCTTTGTTTGTTCCCACAATCTCCCTCCTCAATTGAGTGATGTCAATAAATCAAATCTCTTAACTTATAATTTTTACTTACATGTATGTTTCATTATTATTGTAGTTCACATCCTTGTTGCTTTCTTCATTAAAAAAAACTGATATTGGCACAATTATTTCTATATATGGGATGAAAAGAAACCAAATTGTGAGGTTAATCAAATCGAATTATTTGCCAACTGAAGAATGAAGTAGCTTTATTGTAAATGTGAATCAAAATACATAGGTCCTCTATTTGAAGTATGTTCTGATGACTCAGTTCTTACTAAGACTCTGCTGTAAGTCATTTGACTATCATACCCTTATCAGCTAATTGATCTTCAAGTATCAGTCTGTCAAGTATAAAACAATACACTGTACATCTATGTGTTACTTATTGCATGTGTGTGAGATAAAACTCAATTCTAAATTTATGTCAAAGGAAATAGTTAAGAAGTTTACATAGTGCATTATTTCTGTATAACTAAAACTATACATAACATCCAGCTTATCAACAAATGTTCAATTCTTTAGTTAAGAAATTATAATTCATCTCAAGAAACTAGAAGTCATATCTTTCCAATGGGTATGACAGGCCCATAGGCCGAAGGGAGGGGTTTAGGGCATGTGAAATATGTTCCAACTGTGCATACATGTATAGGAAATGTTTGCAAACAAATTTTGAATTTTGTTTTCTTCCTCAAACGAATCATTCTCAAAGGCAAAACAACAACAAACACAATGTTTGTCTCTGTCACAGTTCATTCCAATAAGTCAGTGATTCAAATAATATTATATACAAATATTTCTGACAGATAAATTCTTACTTCATCATACTGGCTTCATCAGCTGTATGGAGTATCATCTAGGAGTCATGCTTAAGGACAGACTGGGTACAATGACATCATGCAGTGGGTACTGCAGGGGTGACTGGGTACAATGACATCATGCAGTGGGTACTGCCGGGTGACATCATTGGGTCTAGGCTCCCTCAGGCAGCGTTAACACAAGAGCTCATTCTGTGGAAATAATAAGTTTAGATGTTTGTGCATCAGAAAAATGGTTCTATGTGCAATAGGTCTCTCGATCCTTACAAATTTTGATAGAAAAAATTATAGGGTTGGTTGGAAAACATACTTTTTACTTTGTATTATTTTGTTTGTCAGTTGCACATGAAATAAATCTGTCTGCAGAATTTGTTTAAAGTTTGTCCAGATGTTCAGAACAAATTGATATTCCCTTTGACATAAAAACATTCCAAAAATGAGGAAAAGGTTTTTCAAAATTTTGAAAAGAGCCGCTTAGAATTTGACTTTCATTAGTTGAAAGCTTGTCCATTCCAGTAATAATGTGGTGAATGAATGAAAGGTGGAGGTATTAGTCAGTATACACTAAATATCATTAACCATTCTATAGCACTGTGTTGAACCTAATGACCATTCTTTAATATCATTAACCATTCTATAGCACTGTGTTCAACCTAATGACCATTCTTGAATATCATTAACCATTCTATAGCACTGTGTTCAACCTAATGACCATTCTTTAATATCATTAACCATTCTATAGCACTGTGTTCAACCTAATGACCATTCTTTAATATCATTAACCATTCTATAGCACTGTGTTCAACCTAATGACCATTCTTTAATATCATTAACCATTCTATAGCACTGTGTTCAACCTAATGACCATTCTTGAATATCATTAACCATTCTATAGCACTGTGTTCAACCTAATGACCATTCTTTAATATCATTAACCATTCTATAGCACTGTGTTCAACCTAATGACCATTCTTTAATATCATTAACCATTCTATAGCACTGTGTTCAACCTAATGACCATTCTTGAATATCATTAACCATTCTATAACACTGTGTTCAACCTAATGACCATTCTTGAATATCATTAACCATTCTATAGCACTGTGTTCAACCTAATGACCATTCTTTAATATCATTAACCATTCTATAGCACTGTGTTCAACCTAATGACCATTCTTGAATATCATTAACCATTCTATAGCACTGTGTTCAACCTAATGACCATTCTTGAATATCATTAACCATTCTATAGCACTGTGTTCAACCTAATGACCATTCTTTAATATCATTAACCATTCTATAGCACTGTGTTCAACCTAATGACCATTCTTTAATATCATTAACCATTCTATAGCACTGTGTTCAACCTAATGACCATTCTTGAATATCATTAACCATTCTATAGCACTGTGTTCAACCTAATGACCATTCTTGAATATCATTAACCATTCTATAGCACTGTGTTCAACCTAATGACCATTCTTTAATATCATTAACCATTCTATAGCACTGTGTTCAACCTAATGACCATTCTTTAATGGTTTGAAACCCAACTATGCAAAACTTTATACTGTAAGATAAACAACAAACTTGTTATACCTGTCACAGAGAAACCTTCTTGCCCTAATAATAATAATAATAATAACTAGATATAAGTTTTTGTCACAACAAAAACAAGGTGTTCGGTTGAAGTTAAAATGGTTACGTCATCAATCAAGTGATGGAGAAGTCAAATGTTAATGTCTGTTGAAGTTCTCGCGAGAAGTTTATTTGAATACAATACAATACTGAATTTAGAAATTATTTTAATATTAAACTTTGACTTCCGGTTTGGACAGGAAGTAAGGTCAAATTGGGGTCACCTTTGTGTAAATACTTTTGACAGTTAACAATCTGTACAATGGTACAAAAATGTCAATTTACTTCCTGTGGTTGTTGAGATATGATTTTTTTAAATATTAAACTTTCACTTCCGGTTTGGACAGGAAGTAAGGTAACAAATAGGGTATAAATATTTTTGACAATGTAACGATCTGTACAATAGTACAATTTTTTAAAATTTACTTGTGGTTGTTGAGATATGATTTTTAAATATTAAACTTTGACTTCCGGTTTGGACAGGAAGTAAAGGTCAAATTGGGGTCACCTTTTTGTAAATATTTTTTGACAATTAACGACCTGTACAATGGTTTAAAAATTGTGAATTTACCTCTTGTGGTTGTCGAGATATGATTTTTTTTAAATATTAAACTTTGACTTCCGGTTTGGACAGGAAGTAAAGGTCAAATTGGGGTCATGTTTTGTAAATATTTTGACAATTAACAATCTGGTACAATGGTGCAAAAATGTTAATTTACCTCTTGTGGTTGTTGAGATATGATTTTTTAAATATTAAACTTTGACTTCCGGTTTGGACAGGAAGTAAGGTCAAATTGGGGTCACCTTTTTCTAAATATTATTTGACAATTTCTGATCTGTACAATAGTGAAAAGAATTGTGAATTTCTCTCTTGTGGTTGTTGAGATATGATTTTTTAAATATTTAACTTTGACTTCCGGTTTGGACAGGAAGTAAAGGTCAAGTGGGGTCATCTTTTGAAAATATTTTTTTGACAATTAATGATCTGTACAATGTGAAAGAATTGTGAATTTATCTCTTGTGGTTGTTGAGATATGATTTTTGTTAAATATTAAACTTTGACTTCCGGTTTGGACAGGAAGTAAAGGTCAAATGGGGTCACTTTTGAAAATATTTTTGACAATTAACGATCTGTACAATGGTGAAAGAATTGTGAATTTATCTCTTGTGGTTGTTGAGATATGATTTTGTTTATGTTAAACTTTGACTTCCGGTTTGGACAGGAAGTGAGGTCAAATTGGGGTCATGTTTTTTGTAAATATTTTTCGACAATTAACAATCTATACAATAGTGCAAAAAATGTCCATTTACCTGTTGTGGTTGTTGAGATATGATTTTTTTAAATATTAAACTTTGACTTCCGGTTTGGACAGGAAGTAAGGTCAAATCGGGGTCACTCACAACTCGAGTTTCATCTACTTGTTAAGTTCTAAGTTTGAAGTTCGTGTGAAGTTTGCAAGTATGTGTTTTTTTGTAGACAGTCTATCCGGAGAAGGAGAAGAAAAAAAAAAAAAAAAAACAAACGAACAAAAACAATAGGTGTTTCGGGTGCATACCCGAACACCTAATAGTAATGTGGACTTATATAGCGCACGTATCCACCAAACTGGTGCTCAAGGCACATTATATTATTACCCCTGCTCATCAGGCTCATAAATCATTCCTGAAACCATCTCAGCTCCCTGGGGACTATACAGCTCAATTGCTGCCATTACAGCGCATACAGGGCTAATCAAACACAATAACCAACTCTGCCCTCATCACAGGTACCCATTTACCCCTGGGTGGAGAGAAGCAATTATGGTAAAGTGTCTTGCTCAAGGACACAAGCACCATGGTTGCTAGTTATGAATAATTAGTGATTTTTAACTTTGTATATGAATATGTATAAGTTGGGCCAGTGCCATAACCAACAATACCATGTTTGACTGACATAGTATAATTAAATAACAATAGCTTTAAAGCACACAGTACTGGTTAGAAATTCCTGAGTTGGAACCCCCATAGGTTTAATTTGTATATCAATGAGGTAAGTTTGGGTTTGAATAGAGTCAAAGGTGAAGGGTTGAAGATTGAATGAGAAGATGTAAATGAGATGTAGATGTGAAGGATGGAAAAGGTTGTAGGTTTTTGAGGAATGTGAAGGGAGTTGTCTCCTGGACCTCAATCTATGAGGAATGTCTTACACTCTGCTCTGCTGCAGCAATATTTTGTTTTATACAAATCGAGTATTTCAGGCTCTTGATGTATTTATATAGCAAGCATTCAGGCTTGTTAGTTGTTGCTGAATACCAACATTTTTATCAGAGTGCTTTCCAAGGCAAGTTTTGCGGTCTTACCAACTTTGGTGAGAGGGGACACGTTGGAAGATTGACCATCAACCGTAAGTTAAACCCATTGGTTTTGATAATGTATTTGAATAAAGTATAAGTTATAACCATGATGTTCTTCACTTGATATTTCACTTGATATATAACCTTCAAGAAAATTATTTACACGGAAGAAGATTGATTAGTGATTTGTCACTAGGTGATTGTTAGTAACTTTACTTTGGCCAACTTATCCGATGTGGTGATGCCAGAGGGCTGCTATATTTTGACGATGTGAGGGCAACGGCCATTTATTAATCTCCACTGGGTACCGTGTGTGAACCACCACATAATATGACCATACATACAAGCTTAATCATTTTTTTTAACTGGTTAGTGGTTGTAAAAAAAAATTCCAAGAAACCCTTAAAAGTGGTGGTCGATACGACATTCTTTCCGAATTTTTTGACAACCATTAACAAGTTTTAAAAATGCAATTCTATCGATTTTTGGGGTACAGAAAGTGAAAGCTATCTTTAAAATCCACTTTTATGGTTTTCGGACTTTATTTCCCTTTAAAAAAAATCCTCTCCTTCAGAAAATATGCATGTACAATGACCGTGTTGGTCACTTATGGGGGAGTTGACAAGATCAGACTGACATGACTGAAGAAGTCACCGTATACCAAAAATGCCTGAATTTTCATGAAATAAATATCCTGGAATAATTTGAAGTATATGTCCATCATCATCCATATGTTCTCCACATGTTCTCCACCTTACTGGGTAGGTAGATTACATTATTGGTTATAATGAATGAGAAAAATTGGCGGTTGGATACAACGTTCTTCCCTGAACATTTGCTACCAGGACCAAAGAGGGTCACATTACCTTGTTGAACGCCAGTGAGGGCGATATTTATTTACCTGCTGTATAAGATTTGTATTATAATGTACTTTATAAGAATGTGAGGTTTATAGAATTACTGTGGAAGAGTTGGGATATTCCTCAAACTTTTCGGTGTATATTTTGTTCATTTTAGAGTTTAAAACAAGGTTTTCGGAAGGTTTGAGAATTGGTGAATCTTGAGTAGATTCAAGCTGTGTGCTATTTTGAAGACGCTTTGTGGGACACTTATATGTCTTAGTGATAATATTTAATAACTTTGTCTTGGTGACATCCTATTATACTTTTGTCTTAGTGATATCCTATAATACTGTTGTCTTGGTGACATTCATATACTGTTGTCTTGGTGACAACCTATAATACTTTGCCTTGGGGCATTGAATAAGTAGATCCGATAATTCATTTTTTTAAATATCGGCTCTTTTGGAAGGAGGGATTATTGTCTAAGAAATAAACTTTCCTGAAGTGACTGTTTGCAAACTGATTGAAATGTCAACTCAGTGATTCTTAATCCTCAGAGACACACTAAAAATTGAACATGCTTACCTTCGAGTATCACAGAAACTTTATTGCAAAAACTGGAACATTTTGCATCCAGAAACACAGATGCAGCTGGTGCATCTCAACTGTTAAAGAAACATTTAATGGGAAGGTATAGCATTAGTAATGACATGAACACAAAATGACCAAAATGACCAAATTATTATATGAAAGCTAACTTAATGTAAAGTTGGTAATTATACAACATTTACATATTGAAATATAAATTATATATTTTATATGAACAAAATAGAACATTTACTCCAATGTTTTCTGTAAAAATTGGGAATGTGTTTTTTGTTTTTGTTTTTTATACACTTTTCTCAAGACTTGACTCTATATTGAACAAAAGAATTTGTTGGTTCAAGTACATTTTGGTTCAAATAGAGAATGCATCCTTGTAGAAGCAGTGATACCAACATCATTAACACTGGTCTTAATTAAACAACCATGTGATCACATCTTAACCAATCAGAATGTCTAAACTATAGTTTAAACTGCCTCTGAGTCATTTATGAATTTTCCAATTTTCAGGTCAACGAAACCAATTCAACTAAAACAAAGTCCCTTCTTCCCTGAAGCTAAGTTAATAATTTATGACCTTCTCCCACCATCCTCCTCCAACATTCCCTGCTAATCCCCATCATTTCAAATGAATACTCCCCAGTATCATTGTCCTGAGTCATGACTACAGCATTTCTTAACATTACAAACTACTTCTGACAGTTTCATTCATAATTAAAGGGACAATATCATCACGATCAACAGGGCATGGAATCCGAGTGCAAGTTTTATATTAACTCAGTGACTGAATAATACTCCACATGATAAGGTCATATTACTGTTACTGCTGCATAAATGAATCAGTAATTTTCAGTCACTGTGTTCATCTTAAACAAGAACACTGATTCCATGCCCTGTTGAAAATCTGCTTTGATCATGGTGATACTCTCCTTTAACAAAAAATTCGAGAGAAACAAATATTAGTACAAATTCAATATCTAGAATTTTCATTTTAAAATAAAGTACATTTTACCTGCACTAAATCTATATCACAGTGAATTGGTGACACATCACAAACCCAAATATTGGTCAATATCAACATTTGAGAATGAAATAACTCACATTTGATCATGTTTATTGTAATAACAAAATGATCTATGATTATATTGAGCATATATGTAGTTCTATAGCTCCCATAGAGTAAAGAGTCAATGATGTAAGGGTGTAGGGCAATGGGTTAAATGGGACTATGAATTTATCACACTGCTCCTATGAGGATTGACCAGAAACTTTATAACAATGCAACTGGATTTAGCAACTCCTGACCAATGAGAGCCTGACAATGCTGGACAGTGGTCAGAGCTTTCTCAGACATTTCAAGGAATCAGCCTCACTGTGTCTCGGTGTTTCAACAAGGCTTTGGTTATTATCAGAGAAGTCACCTGTCAGTCATGAATAGTGCAGTTATCAGCAGTGGTAAAAGTCAGAGTTAAGTTAGTATTTGTATTGTATTAACAAGTGTGAGTATAATCATATAGCAAGGACCTTACTCTATGGTATAATCTATGTGATACTATCCTGTAGATTATACTCACACTTTACAACACAAGCAGGATACAATATTATATACAACATCATGCAACACAGCTGAACTTTCACAATGAAGTTCAATATGCATACGTCATTGAGTCAAACAATTATGGTACACTGTATTCACTGTGTACTGTACATATCAGCCAGGTAGACCTATGACCTAATGACTTTGTCATGTACTCTACCAGGAACTAAACTGTGTTTGTCAATCGCCATTTTGTTTGGGATCCGCCCTAACGTTACATGTAGCATCATTTGCTCTGTCTTCAACAAGAAAAATTGACTTCATTTTGTGTTCAACTGGCTTGAATAAAACAAAGTAAAACCACTGTGAGGTAAGCTAACATTTGTCATGTTTGTTTAGATGTTTGGAGTGACTTCTATGGACAGTGAATATAGTGATTATGATTTTGTTCATCTACTCAGCAGATTGAGTTTTACCATACGGTACTTCCACAAGGTTGTGGGATCACAAAATCCTGTAATGAATGTTGAAATTCAGTTTAGAAATTCTAATTCAGTGTATGATGTATTATAAGACATTGTCTTCTTGTTGAAACATATCTATATGATACAAGTTAAATGATAGTTGAGACAAATCAGGTCTACAATACACACTGGAGATTAAAGATATATCACTGTGTTTTATCTGCAATTTCCAAAATTATGTGTGTTCATCGAAACATTGATAATTTCCTTTTAGAAATAAAATAAATACTTTAAAATTGGAAATTAAAAAAAATTCTGAATCTTAGTATAGCAGTAAAAAAACATGCCGAATTAATTACTGAAGGGACCTAACATCAATTAATTTTGGTACATATTTACTGTAAAACCAGGCTTTTCCCTTACAAGTAAAATAGCAATGCTCCAATGCAAAATAATTGCTGGTAATTGCTGATAAAATAGCGAATAACACTGGCGATGCATCTTTATGCAGGAACGTTTGAAAATGTTTGGTAAATTTGAAGAAAATAAGTTTTCATATGAGATATTTATTTAATATTGATTTGTTGTTGGTTCACCAAAGATTTAAGATATTAAATAAGACATAAACAATTGTTTCTATTTTTCAATAGATGAAGTGAAAACCTAATCATAGTAATGAATTGAGGATGTAACATTCAATTTCTCTTGTATTCATAACTGTCAATATGTTTAACTGGATTTTATTTTAGATGTCTTGTTTTAAAGTTCATAACTTTGACGACCCAACACAATTGAAATTTCCAGTATTTTGTCAACATGAGTACACAATACATCTTTAATATTAACCTTTAATAGATGACCAAAACAAGGCTACATTATTGGTATGGAGGGATAAGCACCTCCCAGGAAATGCTCTTCTTTTGTAAATTGAAGTTCGTTTTCATGACAGAATGAGAAATAGTTTGATACTACAATAAACAAATAACCTTTTAAACACTTGTGACAAACTGATTGTTGCATTACCTGATGTGAGGCTGATATTGAGTCTCATTTTACATTTCATTCCATACATCATTTATAAACAGATCTATAGAAATGGCTACTTCTAATCCAACATTGGGTTCAGCTCTAGAGAAAATCAGCAAGGATCATCTTGAGTGCAGTATTTGCAAAGAGGTGTACAGACAACCCAAAATGCTGGACTGTGTCCACAGCTTCTGTGAAAACTGTTTAGATGAATACCACACTACCAAATACAAGGATGCTGTCATGATTCCTTGTCCTTTGTGCCGACGGGAGACACAACTTCCTACGATGGGTGTTGCAGGCCTCAAGACCAACTTCTATCTAATTGGTCTTGTTGAGGAGATGACATTGCAACAGAAGTTGGTCAGCTCATCAGGCAACACAAAGCTTACCTGTGAATTATGCAATGAGGGAAATGAGGCTACGCATCGCTGTCTGGACTGCCCAGTATATCTGTACAAACTGCTACAAAATACACCAGAATATTCCTGCATTGTCCAAGCATACCATTGCGACTTTGGAGGACTTTATTCAGGGGAAGGTAGCAATAAAAGAGACAAAACAAAAACGTCGTCCAGAATGCCAAACCCATGAGGGTGAAGTGACATGGTTCTATTGTGTAACATGTGACAAGATGATTTGCCAAGCTTGCACTGTCCTAGACCACTGTAAACCACAACATGAGTACATTGATTGTAACCAAGCCTCATCCACATATAAACAGTCATTGGCTCAATTCTTTACTCCCCTTGAAGGAGTTCTCAAGGAACTTGAACAATCTCTAGCAACTTCCTCAACAATGAAAGACAAACTCATCATCACAGTTGAAAGAACCATGGCACAGGTGAAGAACAGAGCTGATGAGATCAGGGCTGAGGTAACAGCTCAAGAGAGTCGCATCATTGATGAAATCAAAAACCTCCACAAAGACCGTAACAACAAATTGGATGAATATGAGCAAACAGTGAGTGTAATCTCACAACAAATACAGCATTCACTGGAGACCGCCAAAGATGTCACCAACAATTCATCAGATACTGACTTCCTTGCACTCTATCCCACTATCAGCAAGGAATTGAAATTTCTCAGCAGTCCAAGTATTCCTAAGATTGATCACAAGCTTAATTGTCATCTGAGATTCAAGGAGAGTCAGAAGGTTGGTGATATCAATCTTGGCAAGGTGGAGCTGCAGGAACCCAAGTGGGAGCTGTGTGGTGAATTTGGTTCAGGACAATTTGATGTGGCTCGGGGTATTGCTGCTTGTCAACCTGGTGATGAGATTGCAGTGGCAGACTGTGGTAAGGAGAGAGTGGTAATCTGCAGCACCAAGGGACATCAGAAAAGAATCATTCCAATACAAGGAGGTAAGTTTCTTATGAACACATTATGCATTCAATAGCATATAGTGTAGTACAGTGTATGCTGTATAAAAACAAGATTTTCATCAAACTATAAAAGATTTCACATGTATAAAAAAATATTTGTAACGAGCGAACAACAGTGATAAAGAAACAACAGCTCCAAACAAAGACAATACCCCTGTAGGATTACAAGTGAACTTCAAGAGATATTCTATACCATTTTTAACTCTTATATGACTGCAAGAGTCAAAATCAGTCAAAATGTTGATATACTTGCCAAGGTATATTGCTGTCAAACCTTAAGTGTAGTAAGTACATTTACAGGTCAAAATGAGTCAACCGTTTTTGACTGGTAAAAGCATTGTCTGGTACTGTTGAGGGTGGTCAAAATGACTGTAAAAAAACAGTCAAAATGCCCCTGTGTACACATTTGGGTCAACAGTTAAAACAGTCAGTAGACTGATTTTGACCTCTATAGCTACTTGCCATTAAAGTACAGCTATAGTAGGAGGGTTAACAAAGACTTTATTGGTCGATTTCACCATATACTGGCACCTTTAGTTTTAACAGTTCTAAGGTCAGAAAGTCTCGGGTTACTTCCACTTAGCTTAGGGTACAATAATAATAACAATGTTTATAAGTTTCAAGGATATGTGTTACATGTTGCAGCTGCATGAAACAAAGGGACATCTGTTAGTAGTCAAGGCTAGAAAGGTCAAAGATCAAAATGGTTGTCCAACCTGGCACCAGGCAGAAAGTAGGCAGACTAGATGTCCCATCACTTGCATCATTTCAACCAGGGGGAAGTTGGACAAGCCAAGCATAAACAGACTTGTATAAATTGTTGTTTTCAATTACTTAATTTGTTTCTCACACAATAGGTTGGGGAATGATCTCCCTGCGCTGTGGTACTATGCTGCAAGCGAAGCCATCCAGCACCATGCAAAATAGAACACTAGTTGATTTTGTAGGATTGATGCAGTAGGCACCATGCAAAATAGAACACCGGTTGATTTTGGAGGATTTAGGCAGTGGGCACCATGCACAAATAGAAAACCGGTTGATTTTGGAGGATTTAGGCAGTAGGCACCACACAAAATAGAACACCGGTTGATTTTGGAGGATTTAGGCAGTGGGCACCACACAAAATAGAACACCGGTTGATTTTGGAGGATTTAGGCAGTAGGCACCACACAAAATAGAACACCGGTTGATTTTGGAGGATTTTGGAAGGTTTCTAGAAAATGAGCCTAGGGGGTTAGGGTTAAAGTACAGCTATAGTAGGAGAGTTAACAAAGACTGTATTCATTTATACATCAGTCCATGCGGCTTTCAGTCAATTTGCAAAAAGAACACACTGCTGTTTAAGTATGTAAATGCAACACATCAGTGGAGGTTCAATAAACATGGCATGGGTAGCAGCATAAAGGGTTGTTGTGTTTTCATATAGTCAGTCATCTGTTAGCAACATCGATCGATATTTTTCTCCTTAAATTTCATCTTTAATTTGGGAAATTATTTAATGATTTAACTTGTTTGGCAGAGAGCCATAGACCAAAATTATCACCAGATTGTGTCTGTTTTCCAGCCAGAACTTTATGGAATGCTTTCCAGAATTCCAAAGTGAATTTCCAGAGATTTCCTGCCAGCCATAAAAGCTTGACGAGACCTTGGGTGTACTTTGTAACTTAAAGCAAACTCATTTGGAGCATACATTTTTCAAAAGATTGCCAATAAATAACTGCACCACTTACTGAATTCATCAACTTGACACTTAATTATGTTGTTCAACATGCAAGTAAACAACTTATTGACATACCCTATGCATTGATAGACCGAATGATCATGGCATCTGACCAGTTTAAAGTTACTCTGAATAAAAGTAAGCAAGAGTACACATATAACATGGTTCAGAGAAAATGGCCTTTTACAGGTTTACTGAAATAGAAATATTCTTGTGTGAGATTGATAACATTTTTATTTCTCCAAAATATATTTCAATCACAGAAATTTTTTATTTTTTGTCACTGAGGAGTCATCAAAACTTAAAAACACATGATGTACATATGTTGTAAATACACATGGTAACATGACGTGTGTTAGCAAGTGTCACAAGCTTATTGAAGCATCTTCCAACAGAGTATAAATCAGAGTATATATTCTGATGACTCGGCCATCAGAACACAAATCCGATGCACTTAACCGCTCGACCATGGCACTCCACAATTTAGCCTATTTTATTTTCTGAAACATGAGATTGGCTGAAATAAATAGTAAATAATAAATCATGACAGTTCAAAGGTTCAAAGTGAACATTGACTGTTGTGAATCCCTTTGTACATGTATAGGCCTTCATGTCAAAATATGTAGAAATATCTTCATTTAATGTTCAGCTCATAAAACATAACACACATAATTGTTATATCACTGTGCTGTGTTATCTCTATTATTATTTTTCCAGATCCATATGACATTGCAGCTATACACAATCACTTAGTGGTTGTAGACATCACCAACAATGTCATCAAGATGTACAACAATGATGGCACACTTGCCTTTGACTTCCACACAGTGCCTCATAGTGAGGTAGGGAAGACAGCAGTGAACCTCCAAAGTGTAGCAGTAAATAATAAGGGTAACATCATAATAGGTGATGTGAAGAGGATGGTGGTGAGCGAGCACAGCCCCACTGATGGCTCGCTCATCCACACTATGTCAGTCCAGACAGCACCTAACTTCCTGGCCATTGATAATAATAATAGAGTTGTAGTCAGTGTGTTATTGCCAACATCAAGTAGACATTGTTGATAGCAATGGTACTTCAATACTCACAATCAAACCAACAATCAATGGTCAGGAAGTTGAATACTGCGATGGTGTATGCTGTGACAGATCAGGCATATACATTGTAGTGCACAATGGGTTTAACACTGGTCATATTCACCATTATGATGATGAAGGTAGATTCATCTCATGTATAGCTCAGGGTCTGGACTACCCCATGGGAATCACATTTACTGCAGATGGGCATCAGCTGGTAGCAGCAGACTGCTTCTCAGTGAAGATATATCACATAATGTGATGTAATCCAACATGCTGCTGACTGGCAATCTCCCTTGTCATCATCATAATGGTGAAATGTCCTCTTCAAGATATGTTACCCAAACATGTAATGTAGAATCTTGAGTATCAATGTCACTCTGTAGAATTAATCTTGTATCATTTATTATTAATGTTTGACATGACAAGAGATACAGAGCATATACAATTCATTGACAATGAAATCTTCACTCAGGAAATTATTGCTGATTTGATGAAAACAAAAATTACCAGTAAAATATCGGTGATACATGTACATCTTGTAAAAAGAAATATTTCACAAGACAAATGTCCAAGAAGCATGGTTTATCTAAGTATCTAAAAATGGAATTAATGACAGGTCCTGCCATCAATTAATTTCATAACTTTATCACTGTAAACATGGCTCTGATTTAATTTGTAATTTTTGCATATTTTGATACCTTTTTTTTCAAGGAAAATAGTTATTTTCAGATAAAAAAAAATTGCCAGGAATCACTGATGAAAAAATATATGGGTGATGCATCTTAAGAGGAGTTCTCCTCATTTTGCTTTTGACATTGTCTGTTGATTTGTAAATGTTACTCTTTAATTATTCAAATGTCAATATCTTGTCAATACTTTGTTTTCACTGATGGTCACCCATTGTTTACCAATCACCAGTTGACAAAAACCACAATTGTGACATAAAAAAAGGTCTATACCCTCTTTTCCCCTCTGGATCCACCCTTAACAGAGTTGCATAATGGAAAGGTTATATTCTAACACCTGAGCTGCACCTTATACAAGTCTAGTTTTCTTCCTCTTAACTTTGTTGGAGCATCCTGAGCTGATCTCACTTGGTTGAGGGATGTTTCTTGCTGAGACTGTTTCTTGTTGACCCTCTGATCAGGTCAATTAGAAGGGTTGTCATGCCGTCAACCTGAGGAAATAAAAATGAATAGTACATTCTTGATACACTGTTTGTAAAATGTCATCATGTGCATGAATACTAAATGACAATCAAGAATTGTATATACAATTGACCAGTCAATGTTTCATTTGGAAACAAGTTGTGAAATCTCATTCACAGTTTCTAACCAAAGCACTGTAGGTTTCTATGCAATCATTTCTGTTCCACTCCAGACAGAAATTATCTTCAGGAAACCCATGACTCTTAATATCATAAATGAGCAACTAATTCAACATAATAATTTGTGAAATTACAAAAGAGGAGCTTCATTTGTCTTGATTTAAATTTACTTTTCAACATCTGAATCAGAGGTTGCGGGGACTTCAGCCTTTACCTCGGGTTTACTAAGTTCTTTGACCAACTTTAAGACAGAAATGTACTCCTTTTGTTTATCGTAGAAATACACATCACTTTCTTCTACATCCTCTTCTTTCACTCATCGTCATGAAATTCATTATGAGCAGATGTGAAGCCTTTAAACAACTCTTTAAGCTTAATTACATGATCGTTAATATTGTCCATATCTTCGGCTACGAATTGTTTAATTAGGTTTATTCGCTTTAGTTACCGCCTCTTGGCAGAGGATCTAGCAGTCTTCAACGACGCCATGATTGGGTGACGGGTGACGACACCCCTTAGCCGGGGCACTTGAGAAGACGCCGGCGACTGCCACGGGATGAGACAGACTATGGCGGCGATTTTGGTAGCGATGATGACTTGGGGGCACAATTCTTCTGAAGGAACAATTTTTCACTGTCGCTGTGTTGCTGACAAATGACGAGTCGGGAGACTAAGCTTTGTAGTTTACCCGGTAATTTGATTTTTTATTATCGTGACGCAGGTGAACTATATAGTTACAAATTTTAAATAGATAAATACATTTAAATACATAATTTACTCACAAATCAAATCGAAGGTTCAAAGAGGACAATTAAAGAAATAAGCAACAAATGGTGACCGAATGATTAGCAGAAGGATTAAATGAATTAAGACTTGAACAATTTTTCGACTATCAATTCAAACGCAAACAATATTCGGACAAATCATAGTTATTGATCTCTACCAATAACACTTTAAATTGTTACCGGTAAAATCATTCAATACAGCGAACAACGTAGAGAAGCCATGACTGATAAACTGAATTTACGGGGTTTACTGACGCATTGATTCAACAAAACTGTGGGAAATACACACAAGAAATAAATCATAGTTAAGCCAAAAAGGCCCAAATTACCAGGGAGAGAAAAGGTAATAAATTTACAATAATCAACAAATTTATACAATGAAAGTGTTATATTTAATCTTACATAATTGAAGAAATATTCTACTTACAAGTTTGGCAAACGGAAAATAACACGCAGGGACCACCGGAAGATAAGGAACTGAACTCAATAAAACCATAAAATTATTTGAAAATTCCCTTTTAGTGACTCAGGGCAAGATGGGGCCGGCACCCCTATCTGCAATCCTAAACATTCTGGGGATGCCAGCACGGGATGGCCGAGGATTACGTGAACTTTCACCTATGCAAATAAATTGGCGCAAACGCACGGGGAAACGCAAAAAGGCTAATAAAAAAAAATACATCATCGTGGGAGATGACAATGATTATTGTACAAAATAAGCATTCATAATTAGCTTTAATATTATATTGAACACTTTTACAAATGATAATCTTCATCAATTATGTAATAAGCTTAATATATATTGCAATGAACAAACTGTTTTGAGGTTTTCCTGTCCCAAGCCCCAATAACTTCCAATGGCAGATCTAGGGGGGGGGCCTTGGGGATAAACCCCTCCTCCTGCTTTGGGTATTGTGTTATTATAATATCCTGTAAAAGGATTGGTTGATATAAATACTAAATTTTTATTCATCATCATCAATCACTAAGCACTGTACATTATCAATGAGGATAATAATAATAATAATAATAATAATAATAATAATGTGTGGATTCTTATATACGCATTTATTTATCCACCTCGCTAACCAAGTGGTGCTCAAGGCGCAAGATTCTTTACCGCAGCATTACACAACACACGGGACCCACGGCTTTACGTCATTCCATCCCGGCACTTGACGTAATTATGGTTACAGTACCTTGCTCAAGGACACAAGTGTCACGCATTACTAGCTCGAATCACACCCTACAAGCTGCTGGCAACACCAGAACTTGAGTTCGAAGCGCTTGCGCTACGGACCGCCGTTACTTACACCCATTTGATCCATACAGCCTCTTGTAGAGTCTTAAATGACTCTACAAGATGAAAGGTTATCACCTGATAACTTCACCATACTTTCATCAACTAAAACCTCACCTAAAGTGTTTTAGATATAGGGTTTCATTTTGTATTCTTTTATCATCATTTTATTTGATCAAACAATTGGATCAAATCAATATTGGTAATAACTAGATTATCAAATGAACAAATTATTACATTAAACTTTAATTGGTGTAAAAGTTGGTATCAACCGATCCTGGGAAATGATGTTGTTTTGAAGTGCTTTCTATCTTTGAACCCAGTGGAAATTGTTATTTTGGTCAATTCCGTATTCTTTTCTGATAGTTTTCTTATTTCCATACATCAATGAAATAACTCAAATCTATAGTCTCATGTGTCTTTGATAATTAATTTTCAACATAAATATTGCAGATCTATGTTTTCTTCAAATTCCTCCTTTAATTTAGGAGCATAATCTACAGACTATTATTGTTTTACTGTTGATTTATAAATTTGCATTTAATTGATATTTATTAGATCAGATTGTAATACAAATTAATTTGATTCTTTGTCTCCAATCAGGTTTATCAAAACACATATTACAAGTCAATTCAATATTGTTTGTCTCCCACAATCTCCCTCCTCAATTGAGTGATGTCAATAAATCAAATCTCTTAACTTATAATTTTACTTACATGTATGTTTCAGGCTTATTATTGTAGTCCTCAGTCTTGACCATAGGGATGTCAGAAGCGTAGTGAAAAGTGGGGACCAGGGTGAACAAAAAGGTTTGGGGAGGGGTAGGAACGACATTAGCTTTTTACATGGCATGCCAGATATGTACCCCCACCCAGCAATATAATAATAATAATGTGGACTTATAGCGTGCGCGTATCCACCAAAACTGGTGCCGCGTGCATTTATTATTAATGCTCATCAGGCCTACAATCATCTTGAAACCATCTCAGCTCCTGGGGAGGCAGCTCAATTGCCCATTATAGCGCATATAGGCTAATCAAACACAATAACCAACCTAGAGGTACCATTTACCCCGGGTGGAGAGAAGCAAATTATGGTAAAGTGTTTTTCTCATGAACACAAGCACCATGGTCGCTAATAGTATAATAGTGATTTTAACTGGTATAATATGTATAAGTTGGCCAAAAGCATAACCCAAACAATACCATGGTTGACAATAGTATAATTAAATAACAATAGCTTTAAAGCACACAGTACCGGTTAGAAATTCTGAGTTGAACCCATAGGTTTAATTTGTATATCAAAGGAGGTAAGTTTGGGTCTGAATAGAGTCAAAGGTGAAGGGTTGAAGATTGAATGAGAAGATGTAAAGGATGGAAAATAGGGGTTTTTGAGGAATGAAGGGGAGTTGTCTCCTGACCTCAATTCATGAGGACTGTCTGCACACTCTGCTCTGCTCGCAGCAAGTTTTTTTTTATACAAATCCGAGTATTTCAGGCTCTGATGTATTTATATAGCAAGACCAGGTTGTTAGTTGTTGCCGAATACCAACATTTTATCAGAGTGCTTTCCACGCAAGTTTTGACGTTTCACTAACTTTATGGGAGGTAGACACGTTGGGAAGATTGACCATCAACCCGTAAGAAAACCATTGGTTTTGATAATAATATTTATCAAGTATATGGCAACTAAGGATGTTCTTCACTTGATATTTCACTTGATATTTAACCTTCAAGAAAATTATTTAACGGAAGAAGACGATTAGTGATCGGTCACTAGGTGATTGTTAAATTTTACTTTGGCCAACTTTTCCGATGGATGATGCCAGAGGGCGCTATATTTTAACAGGAAAAATTCGCCATTTATTAATCTCCACTGGGTAACCGTGTGTGAACCAATACCCCAATACAACCATATATTGTATAATTATTTTTTAACTGGTTAGTGTCAAAAATTCCAAGAAACCCCAAAAAAGTGGTATCGGATACGACATTCCTCCGCCAATTTTTGCAACCATTAACAAGTTAAAACAAATTATTCATCCATTTTGGGGTACAAAAAGCGAAAGCTATCTTTAAAAAACTTACCTTTTATGGCTTCTCGGACTTAAAGTCCCTCCCCAGAAAATATGCATGTACAATGACCGGTTGGTCACTTTGGGGGAGTTGATAAGATCAGACCGAGGCACTGAGGAAGCCATCAGATACCAAAATGCCTGAATTTTCATGAACAAATATCCTGAATAATTTGAGAAGGCATATGTCCATCATCATCCATATGTTCTCCACCTTCCTGCAGGTAAGATTACACATTAGTTATAATGAACAAGAAAATTACAAGTGATTATCCATATTCTTCCCTGAACATTGGTCATGACCAAAGAGAGTCACATATTACCTTGTTGATTTACAGTAAGTTATTTATTTACCCGTTGCATAAGATTTGTATTATAATGTAATTTATAAGAATGTGAGGTTTATAGTACTGTGGAAGAGTTGGATATACCTCAAACTTTTCGCGTATATTTTGTTCATTTTAGAGTTTGAAAATGTTATTTTCGGGAAGGTTTTAAGAATTGGTGAATCTTGAGAGATTCAAGTTGTGTGCTATTTTGAAGACGCTTGTGGGACACTTAGTATGTCTTAGTGATAATATTTAATACCGGTCTTGGTGACATCCTATTATACTTTGTCTTAGTGATATACTGTTGTCTTTGGTGATAACCTATAATACTTTATTCCTTGGTGAGTTATCCTATTATACCTTCGTTTGGTGACATCCTATAATACTGTTGTCTTGATGACATTCATATACTGTTGTCTTGATGAAATTCATATATACTGTCTCTTTGTGACAACCTATATTTCGTTTTGGGGCAATTGAACAAGCAGATCCGATAATTCATTTTTTAAATATCGCACTTTTGGAAGGAGGGATTATTGTCTACAACAAACTTCCTGAAGTGACTGTTTGCAAACCTGATTTCAGAATGTCAACTCAGTGACTTATAACTTCAGAAACACAAAATATTGGACGTACCTTTAAGTATCACAACTTTGTTGCAAAAACTGGGAACATTTGCATCCAGAACAACAGATGCAGCTGGTGCATCTCAGCTGTTAAAATAACATTTAATGGAAGGTATACATTGGAGACATGAAAACAAA
>CM055831.1:25394982-25436292 GCA_029582265.1 Zoroaster sp. YZ-2022
TTTTGTTTAGGTTGTTTCACAAAAGGAAATGTTTTTAACTCAAACGTATTACAATAAAAATGTGTTGAAATAAAATCCACAACTGGAGATACATCATTTTTTTTGCCATAAATATGTAACGGAATTAAAATCATTAACTGAAGATACATCGGTTTACATAACAATGTAGTGGTATAAAACCTGTAACTCCAAGATACATCGTTTTGCCATAAATACCGTATAATGGAAATTAAATGCAGAGATACATGTGTTTCTGAAAAGTATTAGAAATATGATTTGGTTAAATATTCAGCAAAAGAATGTAAGTGCATGAAATTTATCATATTACAAAAACGATCCAAGGATTTGTGCCCAAAATTTGCAGGAATGTAGACTAAAATGATCTCCATGTTCATGCTTTATTCCAATTCCAACAGAGTCAAGTGTCCAAAAAGGCACGTGTTCAAACTTTAAACTCAATTTTCTCAAAATGTCATTTTTCGAGTTAGGCTGTTTTGCCATATAAGGGCCGAAGACCTCTTACACGTCGTGACGTCATGCAGTTGTTCGCGGAATGCTCTAGCTCTGTGCACAGAGACTCAACGCGGGGGGTCTTTTCGCGATTTGCAGTAGCCAGTGCTAAAGAATGGTAGGCGGAAAATGAGACCATGCACAGGACGGACGTCACTGTTATGAATAAACATTTTGGGTCATCGGGTCGGGTCATATTTGCATATGCATTCTTGATGTGTGTGTGTACTGTGACGACGACGCGTCGTCGGTAGCACAGTATTTATGCATGGAGCTTTTCTACACGTTTTATGTAATAAATAATAGAGCTCATCAGTGTTTGTGATCATTGGAATGAAGGGAATAAAAAAACATGTCACTATTAACATGGAGGAAGATGTAGTTTCGTCATGGTATTAACACCTGCACAGCTACAAATTTGCTCTATGGACGAACTATATTCTCTTGTTTATGTTCTCTTTCCTTCATTTATTTATCTAAAATGTCTCCATTTGAAGAAATTCAACATGTACCTCCATGGTCTCACATAATTCCCTACACACATCCACATTCCCTACTTGTTGGGGGGGGGGGCTTCCAGTAATTTAAGAACCTTTATACAGGCATGGAGGAAGCCACGATACAGGCAAATTTTATTGCATTGTATGTTGAATTTTTTTTTATTGGTTTAGTGGGTTGCATAATTCTGGTGTTCTGGAATATGAGAAAATGAGTGAGGTGGTAGGTTGGTAGGCCTTAAATTTGTATCAAGAACTTTTTCAAAGTGAATGATCCAGGGTGCCCCCCATTTTTAACAACAAATTATGATGTCAAATGTTGAACATTGACAGTTTAGTTCTGGTTTTAATGACCATGAAAATGTCCCATCATACAGCAAAGTAATAAATTTGTTCATATATGAAGGCATATGTGACCCCTCACACAACTCCCACCCCTGGGCCGTATCCCTGTGTTAAAAAGTGTGACCATCTACCACACACATCTGCTTTTGTTTCGGTGTAAGGCATCCAACCATATCGCTTCTATAACGTTGTGATGGTGGTTCTACAGCTGCTTCAATTAGCTGACCAAGTACAAATTTCCTCATCAATGTTGGAAATCGGTTGTCTATTGTGGCCAGCTCATCCCGCATCCCCTTTGTCAGAGCTAACGCATTCTGAAAATATAAATATAACCAACAGTAAGTAATAACTTGCAATCAAAATAAATATCGTACAATTCACTATTTATAGACTTGACATAGCCGAACATCCCCGGTAGACTGACATCCCCAGTAGAATGACATCCCCAGTAGAATGACATCCCCAGAAGAATGACATCCCCAGAAGAATGACATCCCCAGTAGAGTGACATCCCCAGTAGAGTGACACCCCCAATATAGTGACATCCCCAGTAGAGTGACATCCCCAGTAGAGTGACACCCCCAGTAGAGTGACATCCCCAGTAGAATGACATCCCCAGTAGGATGACATCCCAAGTAGGATGACACCCCCAGTAGAGTGACATCCCCAGTAGAATGACATCCCCAGTAGAGTGACACCCCCAGTAGAGTGACACCCCCAGTAGAGTGACACCCCAGTGAGTGACCCAATGGTGACACCCCAGTAGAGTGACATCCCCAGTAGGGTGACATCCCCAGTAGGATGACATCCCCAGTAGAGTGACACCCCCAATAGAGTGACATCCCCAGTAGAGTGACACCCCCAGTAGAGTGACATCCCCAGTAGAGTGACATCAAAACTAAAGTGACATCCCAAGTAGAGATGACATCCCCAGTAGAGTGACACCCCTCAGTAGAGTGACACCCCAGTGAGATAAATCCCCAGTAGGTGACATCCCATTGGGTGACACTCCCAATGAGTGACATCCCAGTGAGTGACACCCCAGTAGTGACATCCCCAGTAGAGTGACATCCCCAGTAGAGTGACATCCCCAGTAGAGTGACATCAAAACTAAAGTGACATCCCCAGTAGGTGACATCCCCAGAGGGGTGACATCCCCGGTGAGTGACATCCCCAGTGGGTGACATCCCCAGTGGGTATCCCAGTGAATGACATCCCAGAGTGACACCCCAGTGAGTGACATCCCCAGAGGTAAATCCCAGTGGTCCCCAGTGGGATGACATCCCAGTAGGATGACATCCCCAGTGGACCATCCCCAGTAAGAGTGACACCCCAGTAGAGTGACATCCCCAGTAGAATGACACCCCCAGTAGAGTGACAACCCAGTAGAGTGACATCCCCAGAGTGACATCCCCATGAGTGACATCAAAACTAAAGTGACATCCCCAGTAGAATGACATCCCCAGTAGAGTGACACCCTCAGTAGAGTGACACCCCCAGTAGAGTGACATCCCCAGTAGAATGACATCCCCAGTAGGATGACATCCCCAGTAGGATGACACCCCCAGTAGAGTGACATCCCCAGTAGAGTGACATCCCCAGTAGAGTGACATCAAAACTAAAGTGACATCCCCAGTAGAATGACATCCCCAGTAGAGTGACACCCTCAGTAGAGTGACACCCCCAGTAGAGTGACATCCCCAGTAGAATGACATCCCCAGTAGGATGACATCCCCAGTAGGATGACACCCCCAGTAGAGTGACACCCCCAATAGAGTGACACCCCCAATGGGAATGACACCCCAGCAGAGTGACATCCCCAGCAGGTGACATCCCCAGTAGAGTGACATCCCCAGAGTGACATCAAAACTAAAGTGACATCCCAGTGGGACATCCCCAGTGATGTCCCCAGTGAGGTGACATCCCCAGTAGAGTGACACCCCAATGGGTGACACCCCCAGTGAGTGACATCCCCAGTAGAGGGACATCCCCAGTAGAATGACATCCCCCAGTGACATCCCCAGTAGGTGACATCCCCGGTGAATGACACCCCAGATGAGTGACATCCCCAGTGAGTGACATCCCAGTAGAGTGACATCAAAACCCCAGTGACATCCCCAGTAGAATGACATCCCCAGTAGAGTGACACCCTCAGTAGAGTGACACCCCCAGTAGAGTGACATCCCCAGTAGAATGACATCCCCAGTAGGATGACATCCCAGTGGATGACACCCCAGTGAGAGTGACATCTAACAGAGTGACACCCCAGTAGAATGACACCCCAGCAGAAGTGACATCCCCAGCAGAGTGACATCCCAGTGAGTGACATCCCCAGTAGTGACATCAAAACTAAAGTGACATCCCAGTGAGAGACATCCCCAGTAGAGTGACATCCCCAGTGGGTGACACCCCAATGAGTGACACCCCAATGGGTGACACCCCCAATGGGGTGACACCCCCAACAGAGTGACATCCCCCAGTAGAGTGACATCCCAGTAGGAGTGACATCCCCAGTGAGGACATCCCAGTAGGTGACATCCCAGTAGAATGACATCCCCAGTAGGATGACATCCCCAATGGATGACATCCCCCAGTAGGGTGACACCCCAGTGAGTGACACCCCAGTAGAGGTGACATCCCCAGTAGAGTGACATCCCAGTAGAGGTGACACCCCAGTAGAGTGACATCCCCAGTGAGGTGACATCCCCAGTAGAGTGACACCCCAGTGAGGTGACATCCCCAGTGAGTGACATCCCCAGGGTGACATCCCAGTAGAGTGACATCCCCAGTGAGGTGACATCAAACCAAAGTGACATCCCGTAGTGACATCCCAGTAGAGTGACATCCCCAGTAGAGTGACATCCCCAGTGGGACACCCTCAGTAGAGTGACATCCCCCAGAGAATGAAATCCACAGTAGAGGTGACATCCCCAGTAGAGTGACATCCCCAGTGAATGACATCCCCAGTGGATGACATCCCCAGTGGGTGACATCCCCAGTAGGAGTGACATCCCCAGTAGGATGACATCTCAACACCCCAGTAGAGTGACACCCCAGTAGAAGTGACATCCCCAGTGAGTGACATCCCAGTGAGTGACACCCCCAGTGAGTGACATCCCCAGTGAGAGTGACATCCCCAGTGAGTGACACCCCAGTAGAGGTGACATCCCCAGTAGGTGACATCCCAGTAGAGTGACATCCCCAGTAGAGTGACATCCCCAGTAGAGTGACATCAAAACTAAAGTGACATCCCCAGTAGTGACATCCCCAGTAGAGTGACATCCCCAGTAGAGTGACACCCTCAGTAGAGTGACATCCCCAGTAGAATGAAATCCACAGTAGAGTGACATCCCCAGTAGAGTGACATCCCCAGTAGAGTGACATCCCCAGTAGAGTGACACCCCCCAATGAGTGACACCCCAATAGAGGTGACACCCCAGTGAGTGACACCCCAGTAGAGTGACACCCCAGTGCAGAGTGACACCCCAGTGAGTGACATCCCCAGTAGAGTGACACCCCAGTGAGTGACACCCCAGTGAGTGACATCAAAACTAAAGTGACATCCCCAGTAGAATGACATCCCCAGTAGAATGACATCCCCAGTAGAATGACATCCCCAGTAGAATGACACCCTCAGTAGAATGACACCCTCAGTAGAGTGACATCCCAGTAGAGTGACATCCCCAGTAGAGTGACATCCCCAGTAGAGTGACATCCCCAGTAGAGTGACATCCCCAGTAGAGTGACATCCCCAGTAGAGTGACATCCCAGTGGGTGACATCCCCAGTAGAGTGACATCCCCAGTAGAGTGACATCCCCAGTAGAATGACATCCCCAGTAGAGGTGACATCCCCAATGAGTGACACCCCCAGTAGAGTGACACCCCCAGTAGAGTGACATCCCCAGTAGAGTGACATCCCCAGTAGAGTGACATCCCCAGTAGAGTGACATCCCCAGTAGAGTGACACCCCCAGTAGAGTGACATCCCAGTAGAATGAAATCCCAATAGAGTGACACCCCCAATAGAGTGACACCCCCAGTAGAATGACATCCCCAGTAGAATGACATCCCAGTAGAGTGACACCCTCAGTAGAGTGACATCCCAGTAGAATGACATCCCAGTAGAATGAAATCCCCAGTAGAATGACATCCCCAGTAGAGTGACATCCCCAGTAGAGTGACACCCCCAGTAGAGTGACATCCCCAGTAGAGTGACATCCCCAGTAGAGTGACATCCCCAGTAGAATGACATCCCCAGTAGAGTGACATCCCCAGTAGAATGACACCCCCGGTAGAATAACATCCCCAGTAGTGTGACATCCCCAGTAGACTAACATGAACTCAAATTAATTAAAATTCAACTTACCAACATAACAAATGGTCTAGCTATGACCATCATTTGTTGTGCAGATGTCAACAAGTAATCATTAGTCCATGTACCAAGCTCCCCAACCCTTTGCGCGGATTGACATGAACTTCTAAAGTTGAATAACGAGTACAAAACAATTAATCCAAGCCTCATAAACAAAGAATCTTGGAAAATTTGATAACTCAAACTATCGTTTTTTTCAGGCATATGACCAATAGTAATACATGTATACTGTGCTACTGTCCCAACCGTGAAATACATAACCATATACCACAAACCACATAACCCATATCTCACGGTGCGTATTGCTGTTCCAGCGTACATATGCGTGCTTAAGCAATAACATAAGCGCAGCCAACAACCGTTGTTCAAAAAATCAAAAAATCAAAAAATTATCACAAGCGTGCTGTGGAATATGGGACGCAGAAGCACTATTTTTCGTTTCAAATGCTGCTTGTGGGATAACTGATACCTTACCTCCACTTGTTCAGATAGATTCTTGCTGGTACTTTTATTGGCCAGAGAGTCTAATAATGCCACTCTTTGAGAACGTACATCAGCTGCGATGAGAACCCAGTGATTTCTATTGACGTTTATGGGCATAAAAATCCACTCATACATGGACATTTTAACCTGTAAAAAAGAAAATATTTTCTCTTACAAGAAATGCAGACAACATTCAAATATATTACTAATTGTTTTCTTTGCTCAATGATGGGTTTGACTTCCATCCCAATGGTCACCAGACTAATCGTCCCAAAGCAGACACTAATCCAAATAATTTTTAAATTATATTAGTAAATTATATTTAAGGAATGTCATTATAATATTTGGAAATCTATTTTATGTGACAACAAAACAATTACCTTTTGGTGAAAAGTGTCAAACTTCCCACTGTCCCACAGAACGGCCACATATGAAGGCAGCACGTAAATATGGCCCAGGTGTTGTTTGTTCAATGTTGTCTTCAATAGTGCCAAATATGCATTGATAACCTGCAATCATAAAACAAAATTTGAGACCAACATACATCACATGTACAACTTTAATATCAGTGTTTGAGGTCTAGACCGAGGTCTTGGTCTCTAGACTAGTCTCGAGACCATATCTTTCAGATCTCAACACTTTTGAGGTCTGGAAATGTTGAGGTCTCGGTCTTGTACTTTTTTGGCTCGGTCTCGAATAGTTTCAGAGTCAAGACCTTTACTGGACCTCAAGAATGTTTGAAGTCAATTTCATGTGTTCGATTAACCACTAAATCACCAGCCAATTCATAGCATAAGTGAGTGTCAACAGAATTTCCATAGGGAAAGCTCTCTAGCATATCACACGTACCTTGTCAGTCAACCAGTTGCCATTCTCTAGAGTTGCAAAGTCTGCATGGTCCAGAAGCTCTCCACATATGTGTAATCTTGACCCTGGTTTCACTTTCAGTTTGTTCATCTCACCCATAAGCTGAATATCTGCTAACAATTTGTCTAAAAGGTAACGTGAAATTTTACCACGTATCATTACAAAGCAGCATAATAGAACATTTTATTGCAAATTTACTTCAAACTATTACATTGTATTGCTATTGTCAACCCACCAGACTTGAATCCTGTATTCTGATTGGTCATAAGCTTTAAGATTATTGTCATATTACGCCCAAAAAGTCATACTGTAACAGCTAAAATTGGATGCCCAACAGACCAATGTGTACCTGCTGTATAACATTAGACTAACAACCATTGCACCATTAAACCCATCAAGCGTCATAACTTTGGCATCAGAAAATCCTTTATATAATATCAAAGGCTAAAAGTTATTTAAGTAAACAACCATGCAAACTATGCAAATGATGTTATTTCCAAAGAAACAAAAAACACCTGAAAGTGATTAGTACCTTTCAAGCCAGATTTGCACGTTATTGCCTCTCCAGGACACATCCCTTTGGAGAAAGTCTCCTGTTGTTTTACTGGAGCTATGTAGGTAAAAAGTTGACAGTCAGACATTCTATCAATTCATAGCAGTAAATTACTATTAAATAAAATGACATGACATATTTACGATTACATTCCTGATGATGATGATGACCCAACAATATTGCTGGGTTGTTCAGTAGTGTTCACTGTTGTCATAACATACATGTATACTGTATTAACTATTTATATGGCCACATAGTACCCTGCAAAATGAATGCACCACTGCTTCATAGCAATGTGTACGTATGTGCATCACATAAATACATTTTCAAGCAACACATGTCAGCTGTATAGGCGTGTTGCAATGGTCTATATAATTACCTCTCAGTTCAGACTTCCTTGACTCTGTATCCCCTCCTGGACAGGTACCATCTGAGAAGGTTACATGTTTTTTCTTTGGAGCTGCAAGGACTTTGATAAAAATCACACATAAACAATAGAAGTTGAGACTAGTGTGCAGCAAAATAGAAAGAATAATGCAGGTAAAACTGTTTGGGCAATACTGTCATAACTGCTGAAGTAGTAAATAATAAATGATTGTAAATTGTAAACAAACGTTAAACATCATGCACAAAAATTTAATGCACTGTCCGCCATAATGCATAAAGCAAGGCTGTAAAGCGGGACAACAACAATATATCTACATATTTCAGATGGTATTATTCAAACAAACCAATAACAGAAAAGTGTCAACTGAACAATTTGAATTCACCTTCAACGTCAAACATTGCAGCAGTTGCCCTCAACAGGTCATGCATTGCCTGTTCACTCTGTTTGATGTGTTGGTCTGCATCAAAGTGTGTGTGGACATCACCACGTTGAACTTGAAATAGAAGAGTAAAAATGTATTTTATGAAATTTCTGACCAAGCTAAACACATTTCAATCACTAAGTACACGTACAATATGTAAAAAATGTATGAAATGTGTCTACTTTTGAAGTACCTCGGAATGTGCGGTATACACGGTTGAAACTGCCTAGTGAGTTGAATTTAAACATGACCTTTTTAGAGCAGTACCAGTTTACAATGGCTTTTTTTTAACTCAAGATGTCTGACAATACTGGAAATATCATTTTCCAAAATAAAAACATATACTTGAAAAACTTTCCTACCTACATTTGTCAGCCGTTGTGTGTTGTGTGTTTATAATATAGTTTTTGAGTTCCTCGGTTTGTCTTTGTGAGGTGATGGGTAAGGGTCTGTTCACAATTGTAGACATTTTCACAAGCGTACAGACCATGCGCTAGGGAGAGGGGGCCTGCATATGCTTTCTAAAAGTAAAATAAATGTCGCTTTGAAATATTACATTTTAATTTTTAGGGGGGGGGGTGGGGGCCATGAAAATTGTACGGTTTGTACGCTTGTGAAAATGTTGACAATTGTGAGCGGTTCATTATTTGATTAACCATAACCTTAGGCTGGAAATCCTCCCAAATACACCAAACACAGTAAAAACCTTTGGACTAAACAAATTTAAATGCTTGCCCCATGATAAGTATTGGTGGTTTATAATTTTCATTATTCTTGACGTGAAAGCATTTTTTCATTCAATAAAACCAAAATAGGTAATAACATATTTTTTTGAGTTGCAAAAATGCAAAACAAACTCCTATTTCATGATAGGGTTACTGCACAACTTTAAAAGAGTTTTGAAAATACTTTTCAACATTTCAATTAATGGTGACGTCAGTGTTGTAGTACTCGTACTCAATAATCGTACTTGAGTACTGTTTTGACGGTACTCGTACTCGGCAAGCAAGGTACTCATGCATTAATTTGTTGATATTTTTGCTGTTGGACTTAGTACTCGGATATCATAGTACTCGGATGCTTGTACTGATCGATCCCAAGTACTTCTTGATCAAGTCACAGTACTCATAGTCTACTAGGACACCTTTGTACTAGGCAGTACTCGGTACTTGGCTACAACACTGCGGCAACAGATAATTATTATTAAGGGCATTACAGGATCTAATTTCCCCCTTTTGGAACAAGCAGTCATGAAGCTTGGTCTTCAGTTTGCTACCAATGTCTGTCGACAGTTTTAAGTAACATGTAACAGACTGACAGCGTCCATTCTATTATGATGTAATGCAGCAGCAGTGGCAGATCCAGGAATTTTTGCAGGATGGGGGGCGGGGTGGGGTCAGACAAGTCCGGTTTTTCTAGCCAGTGTCCCATACTTTAATGCTCATCACATACAGATAAAAACATTTGCAGAATTAACATCTTTGATATTATTACTATAATTCTGATATTTGTGTGTGTGAGGGGGGGGGGGGGGGGGGAGGGCTGACCCCATAGACCCCCTCTGGACCAGCACTTGTGCAGTGAACACAAACTACATTTACTTCTAACACAGATAAAGCACATAAATCATACTTGCATATAAAACAAAATTGTGCCAATTAGCATGCAAATACACATATAATTATTGTGCCAATTAGCATGCAAATACACATATAATTCCACAGATCTTTTGTTGTGGAGATGAAACCCTTCTTTGTGACTGGAGTCACTCAAACAGCTTGAATTCAGTCTTCTACGAGTGTAAAAAATTACACATTCCAAAACAATTTTTCTGGCAGTGTAAGAAAAGTTCATGTGAAATGATTATGTGAACAATATGCAACTCGAGCTTCGTATGTAATTGTATATATACATGTAGGTCAAATTTTAGTTGTTGTATTTGCATTTTAACAACTGTAGTATATTAAAACAGGGAACAAGATAATTTAAATGAATGAGAAAAATGAGGATAAGGAAAATTGAAAACAAATTTGTGGTGATTAAAGAATTCCCACAAATATTATTAAAAGGTGAAAAAGATTGTGAACAAATTAAACCCTTTTCTCTCTCTCTCTCTCTAGGTCGTCCTCAGACGAGCCCTCCATCGACGCTTCCAGTCATCCCGGTTCTCCATACATCTGGCCAGTTCGTTGGTACTTAGCACTCCTGCATCCTTCCTGAGTACGCCCATGTATGTTAATGTAGGGGCGTCCTCGTGACCGATGCCCATGTGTTGGTTCCCACAGCACCAATTTGCTGGATGGCAGCTCTTGATGTCTTTGGCAGTGTCCTGCTAGTCTCATTCTCCTGACAGCTATTTTCTCGCTCACCCTTGGAATTCCCTCATACAGGATCTTGTTGGTAACATGTGTACTCTTGCTGATATTAAGTACTGCACGCAACATCCTGGTATAGCACCCGTCTAGAGACTTCTGTAAGGTTGGCTTCAGGGTCCAGCATTCACTGCCATAGAGGAGAACAGACTCTACCGTTGCGTAGAAGAAGCTGAGTTTGATTTGACGGGGGAGGTTGGAGTTCCATACACTGGTCATGCCGTTCAGGGCCCTCCATGCAAGTGCCTTCCTCACTTTTAGATCATGCTCAGTTGAGTTGACCCATGAGCCCAGGTACTTGAAGTCCTCGACTTCCTTCAGCACAGTGCCTCCTGCTGCAGGGGTCGAAATTAAATGGATTTTCATGGTAGCCAGCAGGGCTAGTAACACAAATTTTTTAGTAGCCCTGATTAGATTTCAGTAGCCCAAAAAAGAGCTTTAAATCTGTAATTCTTTATTCTTTGTTTAGGCCTATACATTGATTTCATGTACATTGTATAGGCCCTATCACCGTGAGAGTATTAAGTATAGATAAATGTACAAAAAATATGAAAAAGTAAGGAAAAAACACCTCTGTTCATATCCTCGGAATTATATGCAAATTTTACGCACCACTTGCAATACATCAGTCACATTGTTTTTATCATCGTAGTTCAACCACTTAGGGCCTATATGGTCATTCTGCCATGCCCTCTGGAATTTCCGTGTTCTTTTTTGTTGTTCATAGGATCGACTTGTTTCCTTGTCATCCCCGGCCACTTTTGTTTTTCGCGAGGTTTCACTCCTTGCAAAAAGCACCACATGCATCTGTACTGTTGATATTAGTTAGCGAGCGAAACCGGCCGGCCCCAAACTTTCAATCAATCACCAATCAGGTAAACCGATTCAGTATAGTATAGTGCGCAGATAATTATAACGCGACATGTTCTTCGTCAGCACACTGCCTAGCCTTTAGTCAAGGCGCGCATGGCACCCCGGATACTGGCGTACAGACGACACGAAAGACCACCACAGCGCTGTGGTGGTCTTTCGTGTCGTCTGTATCCGGGATATTTTTGCAGTGTTTGAGAGGTGAAGGTGTCCCCCCACCCCAACTTTTCAACACAGATTTGTGCCACTGATTCCAAGCTGTGATCTGCGAATGACACTAGCATTGTTTTCTCTGTAATTTATTTATTTCTTGCTTTACTACCAGTTTTGAATTATGCATTTAAAAAGAAATTACATTTTGACCAAATTTGTTTAGAAATCTATATTTGTAGTATTAAAAGACAGCTGTATGTTTTAAGGCATTAAAAGGAAGAAGTATCAGTATATATTTTGTTTGTGGTAACACTATGTGTGCTGTCATACTTTTTAAAATCTGAGAACCACACTCCATATTACAATTACATCGAAAAATAATACAGAGATAAAAGGTACCTCTCCCAAGTAGTGAGTCTGTTTGTGGGCATCATCATCTGGCAATATGTAGATGCGACTTTCTGCTCTTAATGCAAGTCCACTGTCTACTGCATCACGAACACGCTCACTTCCATTTCTTTGTGACCTCTTAGTATCCGAGTTTATCTTTATTGATGGAAGACAAAGTTTGTTTTAAAATGTACCTTATTTAAATCACTTTCAATTATTTGGATGTGTGATCAATGACAAAGCAACTTTCAGATCAGACTGTAGTTCATTTGAAGAGATTGAGACACATTATGTGGCAGTGCAAATACGGAAAACATACCAGTTCAAATTTTAAAAGAAAAAGTTTACCTGGTATATCTGATACAACCTACATGTTGTGTCTACAAAACTCTCCATATTAACAGCCTATGTGTCTTATACTGATGGACACGAACAAAACACAATGCCGAACTAATGCTTGAAGTCCAAGATCCTTCATTGGTGCTGAAACATAATATTCATTTGTTCACCCCATCTGTGCACAATAGGAACATGTACATATCATGTAACTGTCCTTACATCTGCTACAGAATCTAACAGGTAAAGAACTTGTCTTTACTATACATGTACCTGGAAATCAGGGAAGCAAACGATATGCTTCATTAGGATGCGTGCAGGACAGCCCCCTTTTTTTGGTTGTCTGAAGCATACGCTTACTCCTTTTGCCTCTAGGATGGTCACTCTAAAAATTTAAAAATGACATTACATTTATAAAGTTTATAATTAAAAAGTGTTATTATTTCCATATGTAAAAGAAAAATAATACTGATAATAAACCTGGCAAACAATATGGCAAAAAATACATTAAACTATGGAGGAAAAAAAATAACATGATTTCTTACCGTTTTTAATTTCACAGTACTAGTCTCCTTTTTTAAGAATCGATCCTTCACTTCCTTTAGTAAGGGATCGTTCACAATTGTTGACATTTGCACGGGCGTAAAACTACACTTTTTCAGGAAACCTTCCCTTCCCCCCTCCTAAACGCATACAAAATAAAATGTCCCCCCCCCCCCCTTGTAATTTTTTCGGGCCTATATGTCAGGAAATATAAAATGTAAGTAAAATCACCATTTTTTTGGGCGCCTAGATAGTTAAACATGTAAGGAACGTATCTAGACTGTCAAAATAGTCGCAACATAGCCAATTTCAGCGCCTGGAATTTCAATTACTACCCTTAGCGGAATGAGACCAAACTGTGGCTAAGGATGCAGCGGGGCGTGTCCGTGCCCGTGTGTTGTATAATGCACGTAAAGTGGATTGTCGTGCGGTCTAGCGCACTGAACTCAAGTTCTGGTGTTGCCAGCAGCAGAGTGTGGGTTCGAGCCCCGGCCGTGACACCTGTGTCCTTGAGCAAGACACTTAACCATAATTGCTTCTCTCCACCCAGGGGTTAAATGGGTACCTGTGAAGGCAGAGATGGTTTGCTCTGTATGCGCTAGAAATGGCAGCAATTGAGCTGTATACTCCCCAGGGAGCTGAGATGGTTTCAGGAATGATTTATGAGCCTTATGAGCCTTATGAGCAGGGATAATAATATAATGCGCCTTGAGCGCCACTTAGTTGGTGGATACGTGCGCTATATAAATCTATACATTATTATTATTATTATTATTCTAACCTTTTCGGCTTGTTCGTACGGAAGCGTTAAAGGGCCACAACCAAAAAAAAAATTCAAGTTACTATCTCGCCGCGGCGAGTTACTATCTCGCCGCGGCGAGATACTATCTCGCCGCGGCGAGTTCCTATCTCGCCACGGCGAGTTAGTATCTCGCCACGGTTACTATTCGCCGCGATGAGTTACTATCTCGCCACGGCGAAGTTAGTAGCGAGTTTCGGTTGCCGCGCGTTAGCGGAACAGCGACTTTTGGTAGCTGTGGCGTCATCACTCTTTAGCACTAATGACGTTTTACTCAGTCTGTCAAAGTGTAAAACTAAAAGTGTCACAACACGGATAACAGCTCCACTACAGTAAGTGAAAAGCGGATAGTAAAACTCAGCAATTTCCTAAAATTTAGAGAAAAACATAAATAATCAACCATAGAGATAGTTCATAGTTAGCATAAAGATAGTTCTGGTAGCATGTATGTTTACTTCTGGTCTCGGACTAGCCGCTGTATCTGTGGCAGTATGGGCATGGCATAGGCTATATGAAAATGAAGAGGACCTCTTTATGTTTCTTCACCACCAGAAAATTTAAAATTTGATTCCCCATCCCATATTTAGTCAGTGCATTTAATAAGGTTTCATCTTTCATTTTCAGAATGGCAAAGAAAACGTTAGATTTTACCCTGGCCTTCTGAGGGAAGTTTTGGCGATTTCAAGTCAAGGCCAAGGAATTTCAAAATAACATGGGAGGGAATCAACACTAACATGAATGATGCCATCAAGGCTAAGAACATTTATGTGACACTGAGGGCATGCAAGATCGCTTTATTCGACACCTTCAGGATGCTCACCGAAGAAATGAAATGAGTTCTCTTAAGGGCGTAAGTAATTTTTTGAACAGAAAAAAATATATTTATACGCATACAAATCACCATATAAAATTTAGGAAAATTTCAAAGAGGATATGAAATGATAAATTTAAATTTTTCTATAGCACATTTTGAGATGGAATTCAATTCTGAAAGTAATTTTTTTTAACACTTCATACATTCACCATTTTCAGTTTGATCGAATTCCAAACATAATAACATGGTGAAAATTTAATATATTGGTTGTAAATATTTCTTATGAGAATTTTTTCTTAATGCCTTGTTCTTACACTTGTGTGTAATTCATTGTAGCCACAGAGGGATAGCACATGAAATTCTAATCTTTCTCTTAACCATATTTCCCTTTCAGCTCCGGTACAGATGAGGAGTATGATGAGTGGATCCAGCTTCTAACAGAACTTGCTGACTTGGATGAGGAGAGAAAACAGGAAGAGGACAAGAAAAAGTGTGAGACGGATGAAAAAAGAGATGCAGGTGGTAGCCATTAGAGCAGCAGCAATGGAATCCCTGGTTTCTGCCAAGAAGGCCCAAAATGGTGACAGAAAAGGTGCTTTTCTTAGGTCCCTTAGATTTGATTTGAAAGTCATCCACTGTTGCCAGTGTCGTTTTCTATCTGATCCCTGGTTTTGTAACCAAAACAAATTTAAAGAGAAGGGGATTTTCTCACCCAAACTTTTACCCTTTGAGTTTTAAGATTTAATTTGAAAATCATTTCCTTGCAAGTGCTTTCATTTTGTTTATTAGGTAAAACTTGTAGCTTTGCATGGTGAGGATGATAAGTAAGACTGATTGCGGTGACACCATGTGGAATCTCAATTGAGTAGTAATTAGTTCTGAAAAGAACTGGGGGTACAACTCGACGTTTCGATCAGTATGCACTGATCGTCCTCAGGAGAATGCCGGACTCTGGAAAATGCTGCTGCTTAAGTAGACTGCTGGAGGATCATCCCATGAATGGATGCTGGAGGATTAGTTCGTTGAGGCGCGCAGGCGGAAACTGTGAGACTAATGAGACTAGGATCCTAGGGGTTTGGGGGGAGAGTGTGTGCTCACTGAACTGAATCAGTTGTTAACAAGCACAGGGAAGCAGGGTGGTTGACTTAGGATATGGGGATCCCTCAGTCTGGGGTGGGTTATGGACTTTGGATATAGAAGATCCTTCAGTCTGTAGTATAGGTCGCCAAATGTCGCTGATGAAGAAACCGATGTGTCCTGTGGCACAGTGTCGTGTTTGGCGATCTCGATGGCCTCTCTGATGCGTCTGGGGTGCCATGCCGATGGGTGTGATGAGTTGGGCTGCCTGCCAGTCGATTTGGTGGTCCTTGATGTGCGAGTGCTTGGCGATGGCGGACTTCTCGAAATCTCCTCTGCGGCCGTGTGCTCGGTGTTCCTTCAATCTGATGGGAGGTTGCGTTTTGTTTCGCCGATGTACACCTTACCGCACTCACAGGGGATCCGGTGAACTCCCGCTCTGTTGTTTGGGTCCGGTTTGTCCTTGTGGGTATGTAGAAGTCCTTGGAGTTTGCTGGGGGCTGAGTGGAACACGCCGATGCCTGCTTGTCGGAGGATGCGTTGTAGTTTGTGAGACATCGAACCTAGATAGGGAGACAAGCAGAGGGTTAGATCACTTACCTTGCTTTTGGAGTTTGGAACCGGCTTCGCTGTGCTGATCTTTGTTGGGATTGTAACGTTGCGTTTGAGGTAGTTAGGATGTGCTGTAGTTCCTTGGGAGGCTGTCCTTGTCACAGATGTTGTAGGGCGCGTTGTGCGGTACGGTTGACCGATGACTTGATGCTTGGATGATGGAAGGGCTGGTTCAGGTACCGATCTGTGTCGTGGGCTTTCTGTAGGCGTTGTGGTGTGGGGAGCCGTCTGGGTTTCTGGAAATGCCAACATCAAGAGCATAATCTTGTCATCTTGTTCCGCGTTTCCATGGTGAACTTGATGCTCGGGTGTTGCTGGTTTAGATGTTGTAGAAAATCCTGGAGTGTGTCTCTGCCGTGTGGCCAAACCACAAAGGTGTCATCCACGTCGAGCCACAGCTTGGGTTGGAGGTCGGCGGTGTTGAGGAAGAGTTTTCAAACTCTTCCATGAAAATATCAGCAAGGACCGGGGATAAAGGAGATCCCATGGAGGTCCCAGCTGTCTGCTCGTAGAACTTGCCCTGAAACTGAAAACAACTTGAAGAGACACATGTTAGTAGCAAATCATGAATTTGGTCCGGGGTGAGTGATGTGCGATCATCAAGAGAAAGATCCTCCAGCATCCATTCATGGGATGATCCTCCAGCAGTCTACTTAAGCAGCAGCATTTTCCAGAGTCCGGCATTCTCCTGAGGACGATCAGTGCATACTGATCGAAACGTCGAGTTGTACCCCCAGTTCTTTTCAGAACTAATTACTACTCAATTGAGATTCCACATGGTGTCACCGCAATCAGTCTTACTTATTTTGTTTATTGTTCTTTTTTAAACTGATCATTATTTCAGACACAGAGCTGACCCCACCACAAAGGAAACGCCGAAGCACAGCAGACTTATATGTCAAGTACCTTGAAGACAAACTGGAATTTGAGCGTGAAAAGTTTTGTTGGAAAAAAAGAAAGAGAAGCAAGGTTGGAAAAAGACAATGAAATGATGAAAATGATGATGACCCTAATAAAAAGTAAGGTTAAACATATTTTAGGACTGCACTGCTATGAATATGGTTTGTGAAACTAACACATGTTGGTGATCATAGAATTCCATGATTTGATTCTCTCTGGCAATATTTTCCCGTTGATTTTGAAAACCGTGTTAACTTTGCCAAGTTTGCAATTTTATTCCTGCATTTCATTGTTTTATCAGGATTTCCAGCATCTACACATGGATATGCATTTTTAAATTTGTCATTTTGTGATATGTTTCAAGTCCAGAGTTCAATTAAGCTCAAAGTGTGGGTTAGAAGTGAAAATTTTAATATACATTGTAAACATTCCTAGATACTTAGAATGTTGAGCAAATTTTGGCTCAACATAAACACAAGAAATGACTAAATGTGTAAAACACATGTGGAGAGTGGATACTTGCTTCAAGTTTGACTGTTTTTCACTGCTTTTGCCTCATGTAAAAGAACACTCAGAGATAGCCAAAGGGCCCGTCATGAGTTTAAAAAAAGGTCGATATTTGTTTCATAACACCTGAACCATTTTTATAAAGATTCTGCATATTTTTAGAAGACCTGCTACAATATATCAAACCAAAACACAGGTTCCACAGGTAACATGACAACAATTCACATTGCCAGAATTTGATGTAGTATAACGACTGGTAGTTTATTGGTTTCTAAGGAATACTAGTAGTACACAGTCTTTACAGGTTCACACGATGCAATAGTACAGATGGTATACATCATATGACTATTTAGTCAGAATTTATGTATAAGGTATTATAAGGTCTTTTCAGATTTACATTGTGTATGTACCACTTTAAAAATTTAAAATTTAAATTAAAATTAATACTTTGTATCCCCTTCTTTGTCCTTGGTGTACAGGTTTGTGTTTTACTACACTGTCTTGTTTTATCATAAATTTCATATCATTTTTTAAGTGCAGTGGCGTGTGCAGTCTTTTGTTACTTCGCTTTTTACATGTATAGTAGATCCCTTGTCCAGTTTCTTCCAGTTAAATTATTGTTTTAAAGTTTGATGTATTTCATTTGATTTTAATCATTTATTAATTTTATTTAACATTGTTAAAGACTAAAGGGTTAATAAACCCTGAGACAACATTTTTATGTATTGACACTATGTGATAACATTTTCCTGTTAATATTTTTTTATTGGCTTTTGACCAAAAAAATTATCATTTAATGTTCAACGGGTGCCGCCATCTTGGGACTCTGTGACGTAGCAGGGTTCCATCAAGCCAGACTGTCGTCACAAAGCGAATTCAAAAGATGCATGTTGCAGTGTGGCACATACACGTGGCCTCAACAAATCTGAAGCGCATAATTGGACTATTTGAGGCTGCGGCGTATGTGTGCAAAACGTCGTTTAGAACTTGCACTGTGTGATGGTCTGGCTAATGGTACTCTGTTACATAACGGGTCCAAATATGGCGTCACCTGTGGAACACTAAAACACTAATCATGTTTTGGGGTAAAAGCCAATAA
The DNA here is from genome assembly GCA_029582265.1 of Zoroaster sp. YZ-2022. NCBI lineage: Eukaryota > Metazoa > Echinodermata > Asteroidea > Forcipulatida > Zoroasteridae > Zoroaster > Zoroaster sp. YZ-2022. Next base: position 25,413,891 of record CM055831.1, read on the forward strand.
AAAATACTGATATGAACATGTGTAACTGTCTTAGTCTTAGAAATCTCACATCCGATACGTACGTAAAAATGTGTCTTGTGGTTCACTATCCTTAATTTTATTTTCAAGCAAAGGTTTTATATTTTCAGGGTTTGTAATTTTGCTTGATAATCAATCCCGTTATGTAATTTGCATTTGTTGTTGCTGTGATTAAATCAATGTTTATAAATATCTTACAAAGCTAGCTTCATTGTCAATATGAATTATAAGGTTGTTCCCTTCAAAGTGTGGGTGTAAGGAAGCATTGCCCAATTTCATGGAATTCCTCATTGTAACAATCGTCTTCCCTGCTCACCGAGCTACCAACATGAACAGGAAATCAGTGTTAAGTTCCTTTTTAACCAGGGAACATTTTATGTTGTTTTCTTACAGAACATGAAATTGGGCACAGGAAACAAATTTATATAGGCCTTTACAGTAAAGAAAAATAAAATAAAAAATAAATAAATTTAAGAAAGTGCACAGCAACAGAAAACCAAAGACTACTGTTAAACTTGCTGACTGATCAAGACCTGACAATTTTATTCTAAACTATACTTTTGTTTCTTTTTGTTTTAATCGTGGATCATAACTTAGTTATTGAAAGCCTGACATTCCAAAAATCACTAAATTCTTACAGATACAATCCTTGGCGTGGGATTCATAATTCAGGGCTCGTACTTGCAGACTTACTATATCATGAATGATGGAATCATGCTAAATAGTTCTCCAAGGAGGTGCGGGTCCAGCTGGGAGTAACTGCTTGTCTGATTTTCATAGATACAATAATGGTAGTTAGTGAGGGCCCGCCAACTACTTTGCCACTGGGGATAACAGTACTTTCAGGTTCTTCATGAAAGTCAAGGAAGGCAAACATTTGTATCATCTTCCGAATACCCACTCTACACATTCTTGTACTGATGACATTCTTGAGTTGAATTCTTGTTGCTCAGCCCTCAGGTTTTGCCCCTTTGAATGGACTAGTAGAAAGAAACGTCTCATTGGATAAACAGGGTCCCCATAAAGCGCGTGGGTCAGGTCATTTCTATCAATCAGATCTCTTGCCTCAAATTCTTGCAGCAGTCCACTCATACAAGGGAGCACTATCATGTCTTAGACCTTCTACTGGGCCGTAAAGATGAGCAATCAACCCACAAGGTATCACCACTGACTGGAATTTTAAGGCATGTATCCTTTTGTCCGTTATAACACACTCGCTGATGATGAGTTGGCCTACAAATTGGACGAACTGTCCCATCCCACGAATCCAAAGCAATTCTGCAAAGGCGCCCCTTTGTCATGAATAAAATCTGCATAAACTTGCAGTTGTGCAGGATCTAGCCATGGTTTATCAAGGGATCATGAGAAAGCGATGATGATGCAAAATAATTATACAAAACTTCAACGGTCTCATTGATAGCGAGTGAAAAGGGTGGATTCGGTCTCCCAAAAACTCTTCCAAGTCCGATAGGCAATTTGGGTAAGCGATCCTCTTGAGGACCATGCAAATAGCATCAAAGCTACTGCAAGTGGACCCGTTCTAATTAAAGTTAGTTTCTGTGGAAGTAGGCCTAAATGTCGTAACTCGTAGCCGGTAAATGTCATCCTTTAAAAATCTGAACTTATCTAACTAAGCACTGAATTGACTGATTATCTGTTACTAGTGTTAGTGTTAATATATCAAACCTGGGCCAGTCTGGATTGAATGTGATTCTCTTTGGTATCGGTGCATTGGTCAAGAGAAGGTATATAAAGTCATAGTCAAGTCATTGTCAAATTCGTTTTCAATCGCAAAATCGAGCATACTCATGGGCGCAGCCATTTTAAGTTTGCGCCCTCTATAGCCTATCGTAATGTAACCGCGACGATCGACGAAACACCCAAACTACACGTCTGAACGATAACGCGTACTGTCATGACGGTTAGTAACTCGCCGCGGCGAGATAGTAACTCGCCGCGGCGAGATAGTAACTCGCCGCGGCGAGATAATAATTCGCCGCGGCGAGATAGTAACTCGCCGCGGCGAGATAGTATCTCGCCGCGGCGAGATAGTAACTTGATTTTTTGGGGGGGGTTGTGGCCCTTTAACGCTTCCATTATTTCAAGGAATTGGTTACCCAGCCTTTAAAGTTATTACTACCTTCCGTCCATAATGACGTCCATCCCACAGGAGTGTCCATAACTGTACACGGCGCACCCCCGAAAATCGGGATTAAAGCGTATAAAAGTGTGAGTGTGTGGAGACGATCGACAGTAGAGCTTTCTACAACTAGACTGTGTGAGCTAGCTACAAAAGTCGCGCGCTTTGCCTCGATATCGATTTGACATCTAACCCTCTGGCCCCGCCCCTTACATCAAACATGAATTATGCATATATGTTTTATTCATAACAGTGACGTCCGTCCTGTGCATGGTCTCATTTTTCCGCCTACCGTCGAGGTCTGTAAAAGTAGTTTTTTAGGCATGACCGAAGGGGCCAAATCTTTGGGTTTTATGTGACATAATGAAGTATCATTCTACATTGTTACTGGAAAAACCATGTAACAATTCTGGTTCTAGGTACACTTTAAATGTGCACTGATGCTTATACTCACTCCAACACATAGCTTGTATGTCTAATGCTGATGGAGTTTCAATGAAGACCTCTGTACAGTCTATAAATTGTACGTCCTTTGGAAACCACTTCTTGAAGCTGTCTGGCAGGCATGCCCTTACATCTTGTCAACTTGCCCATAGAATTAGCCATTTCAGAGGGAGGGAGAGGGAGGGAGGGAGAGGGAGGGAGGGGGGAGGGGGGGAGGGGGGGGGTGGAGAAAAGTTGCAAATGTGTTTTTCCCCCCCGGCCCGGCGGCAAGGTGGATTTCTTTTCATCTTATGCCACTCGCATTTTGTTCTTTCTGCCAAAATTATTAAAATTTTATTATGATGCCTCATGAAATCTCACCTATAATCGTTTAAACTTGCAACAATAACATTTATCATTTGCAAGTTGAAACCAACGTATAATTGTCCGGGCTAAAATATATTTTACGTGGTTCCGGCATTTTTCAATTAAGTGTTTTCTCTTTTGAAGGGAATGCCGGATAAGTGTAAGGAAAAGTAATTACAAAATACATACATGCCCAGGTTAGGGTTTTATTTTTAGCAGTAATATGATATAAAATATGTGACACCGTTTTAGGATCTGGGTTTGCCAACCCCTTATTCACGGAATTTGCCGTCCATCAATTGCCGTCCATTGATGGAAAGTATAAACACTGCCCCGGAATGATCTCTTGACCAACGTCCGCACTCCGCTATTATTTAAAGCATAACATTTTGCCGACAATGTACACTCAAGTTCATTTACATCAAGAGAGAGCAGTAAAAAATCGCAAGCAAGACTCCAGAGATTGGCTTCATCGGTAAGTATAATAAATTGGAAGTACAGTGGGCTGTTTTTGCAGCACTGTACACAGATTACACCAACATACCACAACATTCTGGGGACTCCATGCGGGCATCAGCCTAACCCAGATGAGTGGCAATAAGTGTAAAATCACTATACAATTATTGCCATTGCCTCACTATAGATTTATTAAGTAAAGTGTACATCTGTCAAAAACAAATCCATGTCTCTACTGGGACAATTTTATAAGGTTAAATATTGCTCTCTATTAGTATTATACTAACGGCAACGTGGTCAAGTGGACAAGATTGGACTTTTTAATTTAATATTGCCTCGCTATATAATTATATTGCCATTGCCTCACTATAGATTTGTTAAGTAAAGTGTACATCTGCCAAAAATATATGTCTCTACTGGGACAATTTTATAGGGGTTAAACATTGCTCTCTTTTATACTAACGGCACCGTGGTCAAGTGGTTAGACTGCCCGTCTTGGTCAAGTGGTTAGACTGCCCGTCTTGCAATCACAAGGTTGTGAGTTCGGAATCCCAGGCTGACCGCTGATTTCACAATGCCTATATAAACTATTGTCGTCTAGTTACTGAATCACAATTGATTGATTTGTGCAGTTCGTAATTATAGACGATACACTAATGTTGGTGTGTGAGTTAGATTGGCTCTTGCCATTTATGCCTCTTCATATGGGAGGTTACCGAGTTCCTAATGGGAAGATCCATTCATACATTATACACACATACAACCCTAAATTACATACATTATTTACGTACATCCTAGTTGATTTGTGAGTGAGTTTTCTTTGAGCCCCCCCAAAGACAAAATCCTGGGTGCGCCGTTGATCATGACCATTAGAAATTCTTGTTCCAAAGTGAGTTTCTGGATGGGCCCGGACCGATGATAGTCCCCTGGCATTGTGTGAGCATCTACCGGGTGGTTTTTCTTGTTCTGTTGCTTCATTCCTTTCCAGTACAGCATGTGCTCTGCCTTTCGATTCAAGTGTACGAACACAAATTTAAAAGTTGCGGTATTTTTTAAACCCGGTAAAGAAGCGAACATCTGTATCCTTTGTAATTTGTTCAAAATGAAGGGGAACACTGGAATTTAACTCAGTGGCTGGTCTGACGAAGTGTCGGGGACTACAGTTGATTTTTTGGCAGATTTCGGGCTGGCTTGCTTGAAAATTTGATTGAAAGGTGCATTCCTCTTATGTGGCGAAGTGTTGATGTATGTAATCACTTGCTGTGAGAAACAGTGTCGTCTTTGGATTTTGTCGAGTTGGTTTCCGTCCACAAAGTGGTTGGAACAAACCACAACATTACTGCCCATTGTCCATTTCGTTTCGCCATCCTTAGCCGCCTTCCCCTTCCGAAGTTGTTTCTGCCACTGCCATCTCTTAGCCTCGTTTTCGCCACTCCAAACCATTTTACGGTCTACACATGTGATCTTTCATAACTTTACTTAGTTGCCTTCTGTCGTTCTTTGCAGCCGGCAACACCACACCTATCACCTCCTCCCCATTTTGGATATCCCTGTAATCAAAAGAACCAATTGTTTGGGACATGCATTTTTAAAATTATTATACATAATTAATTTCATCAATTTAAAAACAATTAATGTCAACGTGTGGATAAGTTGAAAATAATTTATGTAAACTAACTAGACGAATACAGTGGAAGGAATGAAAGTACATTGATTACAATAATTTGTTGCAACTCATAATTCTAAATTATACTGAATTCAATATACATGTATTGGATATTAGATACCTACAGGAATTCTTCATATAAAAATCCTTAACGTATTATTTTCACCTAAACCTCCTTTCCCTTGCAGGGTGCACTGTAAAAAATTGCCTGTAAAAAGTACAGTATTACTGGCAACTCAGCTGCCAGTAACTTACTGTAAATTTTACGATAATAACTGTAAATAAATTACTGTAAAATTACAGTAAAGTTACAACGCAGCAGCTGGTTGCCAGTAACTTACTGTAAATTAAATATTAACAAACAATATACCGTATCGCGATACCGTGTGGGAGAGGATCTAATCCCATCCATATCCCCACCCACGGGACTTCCCCTCCTCCCCATGCACCCAGTATGTTGCATTTATAAATTATTATTATACCTCAGATATTTCAGAAGGAACCGAGTTAGGGAGATACCAATGATTTTCCCATTTGTTCAAGGGTCACGATATTTCCCCCATCTCACACTGGTGTCTGTCCCCACCCACAGCTGTATTACCCCAAACCCCCCCCCCCGCCCACTCACCCACCCGCCACCCACTCACCCAATATGTTGATGAAAAATCATAAGATGATAAAAACTATATTGTATTTATAATGTATTGTCAAATTTGCATAATATTTAACAATTTTATGTTTTATTACCCTTCCCCCCCCATGTGATCCCCAACCTACAGCTTAAAGCAATCAGGCATAAGGATCACTCATTTTCAGTTCAGTTAAGTCCGTGACTGACGACCCATTTTACTCTGTTTTTATGAACAAGCATGGAGGAAGGGAAAACAAAGATTGAATTGTTTGTACAGAAATATTTGTACAAAACTGTAAATATAGTCAAAATTTATGTAGAGTCCTAAGGGTCAGAGTCCTATTTTAAAAGGATCAACTTTCAGTCATTTCTTTAGTAATTTAATAAATTCTTCACAAGCAGGAATTCATCATCATCATCAAGGCTATAGTTCGTCCATTTGTTGGACAAAGCCCTCCTCATAAAACTTCCATTTGTCTCTCTCTAGCCACTCTTGTCCATGTTGCCGTGCCCATGTGTGCTGTTATGTCATCTCTCCATCTTTTTCCTTTGCCGTCCTCTCTTTCTCTTGCCTGTTCTAGGCTGCCATTCTGTCAATCGCCTGGTCCACCTGTTGTCCTGGACCCATAACACATAGCCTGCCCATTTCCATTTGGTCTCCTTTATCTTTTCAATGATGTCCTTGACTTTTGTTTTCTCTCGTATTTTGTTATGGTTAACGATCCCGTATTGTTAAATGTACCATTTTCTCTCCGTGGCTCTCTATTTGTTATCAATTTGTTGTTCAACTCATTTGTTGTAGTCCATGTTTCTGCTCCATAAGTCATGGTTGTTAGGATGCAATGGTTGTACACTCTTCTTCGAAGTGACATTGTACTATGTTGTTGTCGGTCAATATGTCTTTGTACATGCCAAAAACTTCTCCAGCCTGCTTTGATTCTCGACATAATTTCTTCTCTCGATGTGTCTTTCATTCTTAGAGTTTGGCCCAGGTATTTGTAATTTCCACTTTCTCTAGTTTATGGTTTTCAATGACAATATCTATGTTTGTGTCCAAAGTTTGTCATGTATTTTAGTTTATCCTTTTGTATTATTAGACCCACTTGTTTTTTCTCTTAGTTTGGTTAGCTGTTCCTCCATACCTTCTACTGATGTTGTAACCATAGCTACATCGTTGGCAAATCTTAGGTCTGTGAGTTTTTCTCCATCGATATCCATTCCCTTTTCTTCCAGATGTGATTTTTTAAACACCTCCTCCAATGCCGCTGTGAAAAACTTTGGGGATTTTGTATCTCCTTGTCGTACCCCTCTCTTTATTTTCACTTCTTTTGAGACATCTTTATCGATGTGGATCTTGGCGGTATTTATGTCCTGTAAGATGCTGATATAGCCTTCATGTATTCACACTTTTCTCAAGGCGTTGAACGGGAATTAATATTTAATTAATTGATGAAATTCTTGCATTCTTTAATTTTTCCAGAAATTTGTTTCCGAGATCAAAAGATTTAGGAATCTTTGATAAATTGTCACGATGGACGCACATCAAAACGAACCAGTAACCAGAAATTGTGTAAAGGATTTCAATTATTTTCGGCAACGAGTTTATGCGCATCCAGAAGGAGGGGAGGAGCTTGCAAGAGTTTACAATGAGTGGGGAAGCAGATACAAGGAGGTAATATGGCTAGAACAAAAAGAATTAGTCCTTGCTCAAAATAAACACTGCACCGCTGGAATGAAGCTATACTTATGTTGCCTATCTCCAGGGCTCTGGGGCAGAAGGGGGGCATGTTCCCCCTTTTTTATCAGTGTTTTTGTTTTTTGTTTTTTGTTTTTTATTTGTGTTTTTCCCCATTTATTTTTTGCTGTGTGCCCCATTTTTGGGGGCCTTTTGCCTATTTTGAGACCTTGATCTGCCCCTGTATTACTTTAACAGTTTTCTAAATTTATAACAAACTAGGTTGCTGCAAATCTTAACCACCATATTATATTCTTATCTGATGGTCATCTGTCCGTATACATGATTTCTTATTTTGTGTAGGATACCCTGTCTGTTGGCTACTTGGGTCCAGCCAACCTGGCTTGTCTAGCATCTGACATCATCAATGATAAATCACTGAGAATCCTAGACGCAGCATCAGGAACAGGAATGGTTGGAGAAGAGGTGAGGTTTATAGGCTAACAAGTAAGGTACAACATTGGTCATGAGTACCTGATTACAAAATTACCAAGCAAACTTGATGTTGCGTTGGTAAAAAAGTATCTAATATCGTGACAAATTAGTCTGTTTGAAGTGCTCTCATTTCAGCGAAAACACCCCGAAAATACACATTTATGAAAGTTACTATAAAAGGTTTGTTCACACTTTTCTTGTGACTTGGGTCTTGGACTCATAGAACTGAAACTTTCACAGGTTGGTTGTTAAAAACCAACCTGTGACTGCAAAGGTCAAAATCAGTCAAAATGTTGATATACTTGCCAAGTTATATTTAGTGCACTTAAAAGTCAAACACTATCAAACCTTACATGTAATAAGTACATTTACAGGTTAAAATAGGTCAACCGTTTTTGACTAGTAAGCATTGTCTTGTATTGTTGAGGTTGGTCAAAATGACACTCAAAGCAGTAAAAACAGTCAAAAGTGCCCCTGTGTGCCGATTTAGGTCAACAGTCAAAACAGGCAGTTGACTGGTTTTGACCACTATAGCTACTTGCCACTAAAGTGCAGCTATAGTAGGAGTTAATGTATTGTACACAGTTCAAAAGAGTAGATCTTGTCTTCCCAAATAAGTCAGAACACCTTGTATACAATCATATATATATATATATAGGAAATTAACCTATATACATCCTCCGTGCAAACATTCCTTCATTACTGAAATCTTCTCCAAACAGCTAAAGAGGCGTGGCTTTACCTGCATTGATGCCTTGGATCCATCTCCAGGATTCACTAAACCAAGCAAAAGACACTCCAGGTCTTTACGGAATATATATGTGACACTCTTGATGATCACCAGACAGAAATTCCAGATGGTTAGTAAAAGAAATATTTATAACTTATCCGATGATATTTTATTAATAACAACTTCATACTTGATGAAATGCGACTCAGACTCATGCCGGGGTCCAAATATGTGTTCTGTGTCAGTTGTACACTCTTGATAAAACGTCATTTTATGCATCCATTCCATACTTTATGAAGATCTCAATAAATGAGAAAATTGTGAAAATTTATTGATCAGCAAACTTATAAACTTCGTATTCATAGGCCAGTGAAATTTCAAAATATGAAATACTTCAATGTATGAAATGTGGAAGAATTTAAATGCAGACATAAATTATTTGACTGGTAATTCCCAAAGATATACCCTTTTTTATATGGTGCTTTATTTCCCAAAACAGATTGCTATGACGCTGTCTTGATGTGTGGAGCCTTTGGTATTCCTGGTCATGTGACTGATGCATGCTTCCCAGAACTCATCCGAATAACAAAGCCAGGTTAGAATTACAACAATTACCTATAAAGCATTGTTTTGTTTTTTATGTGTACACATCAGGCCCAATAATGTAGCTGTTTTCTTGTTTCAAGACATACATATGTAAAATTGTGCTAAAATGTTTTTGTTTACAAAAATTTGCCAAGAGGTATCAAAACGGGCACAATTTGGCAATATAAGGTAGAATAGTCCATATACGGGTTGTGTGTAATGTTTAAAGTAAAATAAATCTATTTCATTGTCTCTTTAACCAGGATAGTCCTTTAAGCAGGACTGTAATCTTCGACCTCCCGGATTACCGTACTGGTGCTCTATACCAACTGAGCTATCCAGCCCTATAGTTGGCATTCTCCCAGTGTCAATATATTTCTGGAGAGGTGGGCGGGAGGAATCATTAATCCCATTCATGTGGTGCAGTCAGGGATCCTGCCCCAAGGTATGATGCTAAGCAGTAGTTTGGGGATCTCTCAAGAAGGATGCAACTCTTTCTTATCTTTTCTTTCGTTGTTATCACACCATCAATTGGTTACGTCATGTTTACCATGAGCACAAAAATAATGGTCAATGGGATGACGACAGGGTGAACAACACCATAACAGCTCCTAAGCAAACAGGGTTTTGTGCAGGAAGTCGTGGACAAGTGTTGGATTCCGTACCACATCCATGAGTCTCTCACTGAAAAAGCCATGGTGCACATTCTCAGGGTTCTAACAAAAACGTTGAGATGTTAGTTTCAATTTATTAGAACTAACAAAAGTGGTCTTCAAAGGTTTGTTATATCTGTATTTTTTTGGATGACCCACCATTACCCGAAAAGTAACTGAGCAAATATTATTTAAAAGCTGGTTGTATGATAGTAATGGGACTGAACATTCAGTTGTTCCTTCCGACATGTTGTCATTTTTAAGAAAACGTGAAAAGTATGAAGACAAATAGCAAATACAATGGGTCACCAGCTGGTAATCCATTTCCACATTGGAATGATTACAAACAGTCTGAATGCATTATTTTCTGTTTTGTTTTCAAATTCTGTTTTGTTTTTAAGTTGAATTCTCGCAGCTTATATATTTCTTTTAACAATTGTGTGAATAATCCGGTTTTACATAAAACTAACCCTTGTAAGTGTAAAGTTGATGATGGTATCAAACATTCTTTGAAATATTTCTGTCTCAGGTGTTACTGTTTTTGTTAAATTAGTGAAACAATTTCTAAATGAATTTCTGACAGAAATACCACGTTGGAATGGATACAAACAATCTGAATGCATTTTCACTATTTCATAATAATAATAATGTATAGATTTATATAGCGCACGTATCCACCAACTAAGTGGCGCTCAAGGCGCATTATATTAATCCCTGCTCATAAGGCTCATAAAACCATAAATCATTCCTGAAACCATCTCAGCTCCCTGGGGAGTATACAGCTCAATTGCTTGCCATTTCCACAAGCGCATATAGAGCAAACCATCTCTGCCTTCACAGGTACCATTTAACCCCTGGGTGGAGAAGCAATTATGGTTAAGTGTCTTGCTCAGGGACACAGGTGTCACGGCCGGGGCTCGAACCCACACTCTGCTACTGGCAACACCAGAACTTGAGTTCAGTGCGCTAGACCGCACAACAATCCACTACGTGTTATACAACACCCGGGGACCTACGGCTTTACGTCCCATCCGAAGGACGAAGCAATTATGGTTAAGTACCTTGCTCAAGGACACAAGTGTCGACCGGGGCTCGAACCCACACCCTGCTGCTGGCAACACCAGAACTTGATTCGGTGCGCTAGACCGCTCGGCCACGACACTCCATGTTAACCAAACAATGAAAATAAACTACCACAGGTTGGTTTTATACATTTCTCTTGATTCTTGTAAAGTATGGATGCATTGACAAATTGTATACAAGATTTAAAACACTGCGCTGCATGGTCGCAATAAAAACACATCATGAAGGCACTAAATCATTTTGGTACGTATTATGACGCGACAGCGGTAGATTTAGTGCGCCATGTTTGTAGCCAGCGAAGTTAGACAGCGTGTATAGCGTGCGGCAGCGAAGCTCAGCCTAGTGCGCGCTGATTGGCTGGGCGAGTCACTGCGCTTATGACGTATAGATGCGCACTGCGCGCGGATGGGCTGGCTGCTGGCGAGCGGCTGTAAAGGCGCTACTTTCCAGCGCATAAGTTCTGCCGGCGTTGGCCTAAGCTGACAGGTTGGCATGGCATAAGCTGGCATAGTTAGTTGGCATGAGCTGACAGAGTCATTCATCATTGTGGGCACCTACTGATGAACCGGTAGACACCTTCATTATCGTGTAAGCTGGTTTGTTAACCCTTTCAATACCATTGTCGACTTTCGTCGACAGCGCACTTACGCTTCTTTACCATCGTCGACTTTCGTCGACGATAAATCACCGCCGGTGTTCAAGGAGGTCCACTAAATTTTGTTGCTGCCCTCTGCTGTTAATTTTATACAGTTGAAAAGAACACATCATAAGCTTTCCAATGCAAGATGTATAGAACAAGGGGGGGTCCATTATGACCTTTGAAAACTCTGATCAAGTTTTCACATGCGCTAATTTTCCGAATTTTTCCAACATTTTGTCACTATGGATGAGCGAAATGCTCCGGTTGCTGGATGAGCTTTTTGCTTATAGTGATTCTGAGAATGAATCAAATGATTCCGAGGAAGATTCTAGCCAAGAATCCGAAGATATTTCGTCAGAATCTGACGACAATTTGCCCGGGCCAAGCAGTGCAAGACAGGCTACCGCGCCGGGAATGGCGGGATGCGTGGTGTGCGAGTCCGTGGTGGTCGGCGTGGCCGTGGAGGTGGTGATCGTCGGTGTTTGTTAGTATATCACAAATTGTATGTGTGCCCTAGAATATATCTTATTTTTGATGTATTCATGTTCTTTTCTTCAATGAAAGAAAATCTTGTCTTTACCAAAAGAAAAAACAATAAATTGAGTATATTCATATTATGTGTTCATATTTTTTATAAACCTTTACATTTGAAAGTACACAGAATATGGATACCTTTATGTTTTATCCATTATTTGGATTTGTAACCATAAGCTTCTGACAGGGAAATACTTGCTTGACAAACAGATGAAAGAAGGCTGAGATTCCACACACATTGTGTATGCACTCAGCATGGGCCTGCGACATATGGTTTATCCACTATACAATGTAACATGTACATGTACTGTGTGATTAGCTGTGCATGTACATGTACAGTATGTGTGTGTAATCACGCATCAATGAACACACAGTGTATTACAACAATGGAGGGTCTATGCAGTGCATTTACATTAATTAGAGTCCATTAGGCTCATCAGATGAAACTGCAACTCTCTGGAAAAATTGTAATAAGTTGCTTGTTTTATACCAAAAACAATTGATTTTGATGTTATATGAAAAGTATACAATGAGTGAAAAATTCACACACAAACCTGTTTCATTTTATCTAAGTCTTCATAGTGAAAATCAAGTTTGAAAGTGCATGAGTCAAGTTATAACATAAAAATTCGGAGATTCAAATATTTTGAAACTTCAAATTTAGAGAAATTATAATATAATCAACCAAAATTGCATTGAAATATATTTTGTTGTAACCATTTTGAAATGATATATATGTAACAAAATGCATGCACAACATTTTCTCTACGACACTTTTCTTCACTATGAAAACTGAGCTTGAAAAGTGGGGTCTTCAGAAGCTGACGTGGTTGCAAAACAATTCGGTTCTGGACTGTACACTCCATTACAAACAATGTGTTGGTCCTCAGTGGTGGCGTGGTCAAAACAATTCGGTATTGAAAGGGGTTTAAGCAGTGTGTATGCGCTGTACGGCCCAGTTGGGTCGAGGGTTGTTATACGGTTGTGCGGTATAAGTTCCTTGGTAGGAGACTTGCGATAAAGGGCGAGTTGCCGGAACTCTCGTATGTGTTATTGCGAGGGCGACATCCCTAACAGATAACCCCAGATTTAACGTGGGCTGGTGTGAATGCATGTGGTAACCCTGGGTACACTAATTGGTGTTGGGTACGCTGCTTTGCTGCCGTTGCAAGTCCTCCTGCAAATCTACGTAAGGACGCCCTCTGTTGAAAGCCAATGCTAACGATTGAGATTGATGATCATTAATAAATCAACATACTGGTGTGGTTCTATGGAATCCATTGTGTTCCTTTGTGTGTTGATTAAGTGTCGCCCGTTATTGTCTACAGTTCAGTGGTTAAGGACCATTAGGAGTTCATCCGGTATTCCTTTCAATCAATTAGTTAGTTACCAACACTGGGACGGTATATTTCCATCCCAACGGACGCATCCTAGCCTCTCAGGGACGTTCCGGTCAGTGCCGTCCGTGTCGCACCTGTGGAGGAGGGCCAATTCGTGTCTCGCTTTCACCGAGGGTGTGACGTCACAGTATGAATACCGTGTAAAACGTTCATAGAGGGCAAACAATCCCTTCTCAAATGGTGTAAACAGACTTATTAGTCCCTCTCGACCCAAGAAAACAATTTCAAGCCAAATATAAAGTTTTATATGGGTGCCATCCACAATCCTTCAACAACAAAAATGTTACCCAAAACCAATTTTTGTTTGCACATTTGCACTGCTGACATTCTACAGAGAAACCAAGAATTCCTATTTTGTCTGGCCATTCTAATACCCACAACCAGACCTCAAAATAAACATCTCAGGTTGCCGGAATGTCTGAGCAACGACAACAAGTGACAGGATGGTGGTAACATCAATGGATTACAGCTGTACAGTTTCAATGGGTTATCTGCTGGCAAGGGGGGGGGGGCCTTAGCTTGCTGAAAGCTGCATACCGGGTCAATGGTTCACCCCAGGTTGAATTTTTTTACCATGTTATCGGGCACTGTATCAATAGAACTTATGCAAAGTGGCTGAATTTGAGTTTCCATGACGTAAAACAACAATTGTTTACAAACACACTAAATGGTTTGAGAGATGTCCGGCGCAGGGGTTTTAATCACCTATACACTTTGTAATGTTGAAGATACCGTTAATACAAAATATGATTTGAAGCTTTGCATGATGGAAGTACAGTACAAAGTAAAGATTTATGCTTAGCACCATGCTAATTAATCTCATAAGAGATGTAATAATTAGTGGTTCTGAGAAGAACCGTTGGTGAGAAACTCGACGTTTCGATCGGTGTACTCTGGTCATCTTCAGAACCACCAACTGTTATGTCTCGAAATTAATTACATGGTGCTACCCTATAAACTGCCATCCTATAATGAAAGATAAATAAACAATTTATTTTGGATATTGTTAACTTTAAATTTTTCCTAATTTTTCCCTAATTACCGTCATCACGAAGAAGGGAATCTGTGATTTTATGACAGCACAACTGTGTTTTTGTCAAAAATGCTTCTGGGATGAGTCTTATGCCAAAAACAAACGTGTCTGGTTTTTCTGGTCATAGGTCGGCTTATTTTTTATATATTTTTTAAATTTTTATTTGCGTCTTTTAAGTGATATGTGTTAACATGTGTACAGTGGTTAGTGGATCAGACCAAATTTCCCACATACACAAAGTATGGTAATTGGCTGAGAGAAAGCACACCCCTACAAGCTTTCAAACAGGTAAAACGTTCATAACCCAATGTAAAAAAAACAATCGTTTTAAAAACACAGCGCGGCAGAATTCAATCAATTCCAGCCAGCACTTTTGGGAGAAACCTTATGTATGGCTGCAAACCATTGCTGTTGACCAACAGCTATCATGTTTTAATGTGTGTCACCTTGTGATTTGGTGAGGTAAAACTTCTAAGTATAATTTCCCCTAGATTTTTTGGGGAAAACTAGAAGGCTTACCCCCTTCTGATTTTGAAGTAAAAAAAAACTAAAAACCTTACCCCTTGTGATTTACCCTTTTGATTTTGAGAAAAACCTACAAGACTTACCCTTGTGATTATGAGGAGGGAAAACTACAGCATCATTTCCCCTATATTTTTGGAAAACAACTACAAGGTTTACCCTTTTTGATTTTTAGAGAAAAAACTACAAAGCATCTCTACTACATTATATTTCCTCTATATTTTTGGGGAAAAATACAAAACGCAAGCCTACCCCTTTGTGATTTACCCTTGTGATTTAGCGAGAACCAAATACAAAGCATCATTTCCCCTATATTTTTTGGGAAAAATTGATAAGGCTTACCCTTGTGATTTTATTTTGCGAAAAGACTATAAGACTTACCCATTGTGATTTTTTGGAAAAACTGACTTACCATTTTTGACTTTGAGAAAAAAATACAGACTTACCCCTTGTGATTATGAGAAACTTCTAGCATCATTTCCCCTTTATCTTTTGGGGAAAAAACTACAAAGCTTACCCTTATCGATTTCGAGTAAAACTAAAACACTTACCCCTTGTGATTTACCCTTGTGATTTTGAGAAAACAAACTACAAGAATAATTTTCCCCTAGATGTTTGTGAACAAACCTTTGTTTTTTCTGGGTTTTTACACAACTGAAACAAGGCTTGCCGTTGTGATTTTGAGGGGGGAAAAATTACAAGCATCATTCCCCTAAAAAATTTGGAAAAAATACAAACACCCTTTTGAAATTTTGAGAAAAATACAAACCTTACCCCCTTGGCAATTTGAAGTAATAACTAAAAACCTTACCCATTGTGATTTACCACTTGTGCAATTCGTTTCCTATATTTTTTTTGGGAGGGAAAAACTGCAGGAAACTTACCCATTATTGATTTTTGTACGAGGGAAAAAATACAAGCATCATTTCCTTTATTTTTTGGGGAAAAAAACTTACTAAAGACTTATCCCCTTGTGATTTTGAAGTAAAAACTAAAAACCTTACCCCTTGTGAATTTACCCTTGTGATTTTGAGAAAAAAATACAAGCATCATTTCCCTATATTTTTTGGGAAACATAAAACTATATCCTTATGTAATTTGTTTTGGGAAAAAGTATAAAACTTTTCCCCTTTTTGATTTTGAGGGAAAAACTACAAGCATAATTTTTTGGGAAAATACAAAGAATAATGATGGCAATTCATTGTTTAAAATGTGAAAAGAATTTTAGGAAATATTTCAAGAAAGCTGAGAAACTGTTGATATGTCTTCCAACCAGGCCAGGGGAATCTCCCTAATGAATGTTGAAGCAAATTCAACACAACTTGTTTTTAAAGAGGCAATACATTCACAAAGGGTATGGGTAAGCCCCTTGCACTTTTCCCCAAAATGCACACACAGATGTACGTCCTCCATATTATTCAAGAATAAATAATAAAATACTATAATTTACACAAGAGAATTACGCTATGATAAGTAATCATCATAACAATATGAGCCGGTATGTTTCACTTAACTCTCCTGCTACTAACACAGAGGGTCAAAATCAGTCAAAATGTTGATATACTTGCCAAGGTATATCTAGTGCATAAAGTCAAACGCTGTCAGAACCTTAAGTGTAAGTATGAGAGTACATTTACAGGTCAAAATGTAATCGACCGTTTTTGACTGGTGAAAGCATTGTCTGTTATTGTTCAAAATGACAGTCAAAACCAGTCAAAAAATGCCCCTGTAATTGCACATTTGGGTCAACAGTCCAAAACAGGCAGTTGACCGATTTTGGGATTCTACAGTATAGCAACTTCCCACTAAAGGGTGCAGCTATGGTAGGAGGGTTAATATTAATTTTTAAAAAAATAGATATATAGTACAACAAAAAAATTAAAATAAACGTTACACTTAACGTGAGTTAAGGTTAAACTTGATATTTCTCTCATTGTCATTCAATTGCAATTATAATAACATAATAAAAGCTGCAATATTTGTGGGTGCTTTATATTATGTTCATGTGTTTCACCTACAGGTGTTTACGCACACACACTTTCACGCCATTCACGCCACTGGCCCTGCCTGGTCTGCATAAGACAGACATTGAGTTAAAACCTTCTTGGGTGAGGATTACATTTCCAGTATTTTACCCATTTAAAAAAAATTACATATTGGGATCACTGCACTCTTTAGCAGATGTTTCATGGTTCAGTAATACCCAACAAGTTTGTGAATTTACGACTGCTTTCCGTCCCCTTTAGCTACGCCACAGTGGAAGATAGCCCTGGGTCTGCATAAGACAGCGACTTTCTTTGGCGAGGTTTTAATTTCAGTATTTTACCCGGACACGGATTTTACGCCACCGTTCTTTTGTACTAGAATTACATAATTATTATTTACAAAGTGTGTTATTCAAACTTAGCATATTTTGAAGTGAGTTTATGTTACTATGCATGGCTACATTTAACGTTATAAATTAGGCCAAAAAGTATCCAGTTTCTGGTCATAGGTCGGATAAAAAATTCGGTGCGGTGACGCGCATTTTGTTTTTGGTAATCTGTTTTGGGGAGGTGGCTCCAGGCAGAGGCAGCAACCCAATATAATGTATGGTAGCTTCACAGATCGGGCAAACATTCATACCCCCTATGTGAAATATCGCATTCCCAAAAGTAATTGACTTCCTTAAACAAAACAACTGCAGCAAAAATAGCAAAAAACACGGAACATGATCATTTTGATTTTCATCACTACTCTCATTTTTGGGGATTATACACTGTAAAACATGAAGGGGTGTTAAAACTTAAAAACACTACGGCGTTTTAACACCCCTGATTTCATCCGGAAAAGCCGATGACCAGAATCTCTTGTATGAAGCAGAGTCGTTGTAACTAACCTACATGTAACCCTATCCACGGATCCACATGTCTTGTGTAGGATCCAGTGTTATCTAAGGTACAGACTAATAATGGAGGAAATCAGAGTGGGTT
Organism: Zoroaster sp. YZ-2022; assembly: GCA_029582265.1. NCBI lineage: Eukaryota > Metazoa > Echinodermata > Asteroidea > Forcipulatida > Zoroasteridae > Zoroaster > Zoroaster sp. YZ-2022. The sequence goes on from CM055831.1 coordinate 25,431,913, forward strand.
TTATCCATGACCTGCCGATTTTCAACAGATTGATGTGGTTGATGATCTCACTCCAATGTGTTACTGGTGCCACCTTCGCTTGTTGTCCACGGGTCTTTCGTGGTTTCGTCCATAAATTTTCCACCGAAGACGCTTCGTCCCGATCCCAACCCTGCTGAATACACCTCCCTGAAAAGTACTGCCCAGCTGCCCCACATCGATTCCCCGACTACTATCAGAGGGATGATAGACGATGAAAGAATCTTGTCCAAACCAGCTGAACACAATCCAAAGGTATGAGATGAAACTGTTCATCCTCTTGGCGCATTCTCATATTGGACATGGTTTCGCATGGTATAAGGGATCAGGAACACCACACCGAAGAAGGCCAGTGAGCATGGATGCTAACATCCATATTCCCACGAAATCACGAAGCTTCGGACCGTAACACAACTGCTAGTGATGTCCTTCTTGGTGGACTTAGGAGATCTCGCGAGTTTCGGCTCATCTTGTCCAGCAGCATCGTGAAATTCATTACAGTGCAAGATTCTGAGACTGTGGATAACGAAGCAGAAACAACCATAGTGAGGCGTATCCGGCCACGCCCCCTATCGTCCGGACGACCAGTTACGGCTCCTTGAGGACAGTTAGTACTACCAGATTTCATGATAAACACTGTGAGGTTTCCAGGATGATGCACATGGTTGGAAGTACCATAAAGACGAAATATGGCACACTCAACTGCCATGAGAATGCCGCGTGAGCGCGCCTCCAGGTGAAGCTTCTGAAAACACGATGATAAGATGTCTTGTGGGAACAAACTTGCAGGTAAGATAAATCCTTGACAGCAATACAAAACATCAGGACGATGAATAGATGAGGGAGGAATGTCAGGTATGAGATGAGAAGACTGTGTCATGTGTCAGGTTGCCTAGGTAATCCTTGAATATGGCAAAAGGTCAACGATCTGACATATCATGATGGCGATTATTATGCAGAAGAATACTACTCCGTAGCCAAGTAGCGCGTTTTAGAAGTCGGCAGCCAAAGCTAGTAGAAAGAACAAAAATATTAAAAAATAAAATTAAATGAATTTCTTATTTATCCTGCTGACCAGCCAGACTAACTACTCTGCCAGGCCCTGAAAAATACACCTAATGTTTACCTTGTTTATTTTCTTTGTATATAAAGCTTGGCACTTGTACTGCACAGTAGGCAAAAGTAAGTTGAACAGCCAGCGTTGATCACTTTGCGCCCTTTAGCGTTCTTTAACTGCATAATTTGCATAAGGCGGACGATTAAATGCACCTCTTATAACGACTAATTGGCACATGGGCGTGGTTTCATTCAGACATTCCTAAACATTTTTCCTGGAGAGTAAGCAAGTAGGGTATAGCGCATTTGACTTCTTGCAATCCTTGGAAGCCACACTTTACTCCTCTGGAGTTTTTGCAAGTTTAATTAGGCCTATTGATATTGCGGGCTGCGTTTATGAGGCCCTATCTTCAGTCAGTAACCCGTGTTCAGTCTCCGTGGGGCATGGGTGGAGAAACTACTAACTGCGCCGAAAGCTTTAATGTAATTTAGTGACTGTGGTTTTGTAAGAAGTCATAAATACTGTAAATTTCGTCCCCACCACGCCGAATAAATTACTTGTAAAAGAAACATAATCTCTGCCTTCCCGAAAAAATCCTCAAAATTTAAAACATAAAAAGATAAAGAAAGGGAAAAAAATCCGCTCCAAATGGCGATGGTTTTAAGAATGCAAAAGGGTATGTAACACAAACGTTTGTGGGTGGGTGGTACGAGTTAATAATACATGTACATTATTTGATTTCCTTGTTCTCTGCCGCCATCGCTCTATTTCCAACCAGCGGCGTAGCCTGAGGGGCACGTTCCCCACAAATTTCCAGTCCCCAGGTGCCCCGACGAAAAATCCTCATAGTGCCCCAAAAACAGAAAGATAAAGATAAAGGGAAAAAAAACTACCTTCCCTGCCAGCGGTATCAGTCATATGCCAACCATCAACTTCCCCTTCCAAAAACGGTCCACGAAGAGATCCCGGCCAAAGACCCATTACTTGCAGACTTTAACACCGAAGCAGGAGGGCATTTTATCCTTCCAGTGCGCACGCTCACCTTCTCCTTCTAACGACTGGAACGCACTTCTGAGCGGGATTTGCAGATTTTAGGCATTTTTTGCTCCAGACTTTCAGCACTGAAGCGTTTTGATGCCACCTACACGGAAAACTTGCATCAGTGGATTGACTATGTATAAGTTAGTATTGTATGCAGTACATACATACAGGGTAACTCCCTCTTTGCTTGACATCGGAAAGTTACAATGGAAAATCCCACCGCTCATTAATGTCCGTGTGCAAACACAAGTTTGTACTTAAAAATAACTACATTATTGCGCCTTGTGAGGAACAGAAGGCATATCAGCTATTCAGCAAACCGTTTCCACTTGTTACATTTTCCATTTTGTACATTGTGTCATATTGCAACATAAAATAAAGTACAAATGCTTTTAAGATTTTTAATATTTGTTCCAACACAAACTTTTCTTGAAATGTTCTTTTTTTGATTTACCAGTACTATACCATGTATACCTAAAGAGAGTTAACATTTATGTCATCGTCTCATTTTGTTAATAATACTGGATTTATTTTTGTTCATTGCTTTAACGTGTTTTCGAATGATTTTTGCACGGATGGTCGCCTTTACTTGTACATACATTGCCAACCCACTGTTGGCTCCCTTTGTCCACTTAACAAAATGGTTGACATCACTGGTGATGAAAAACAGGACTTAGCAGAAAAGTCCCCATTGCGCAACTCTTTCAAACCAAAAGCTGTGTAACAAAGACTACCCTTTGCACAGAGAACGTGAAAACATGTGGATGTATTCCAAGTGTGTATGACTTCTCAAAGATATCACAGGCTTGAAGCAGTATTTATTGCAAACTGAACATGTTTGTGAGACAGTATTTCCTAGCTAGCGATAATGTAGGTATGAAATAACCTCGTTTTCAAAAGCAAAATGATCTAATTTGTTCAACTACATTTGAACAATATTTTATTTAAAAAAAATTGTATGACTCACCACAACCCCCCCAAATCTATGTATGAAACTGGCAAGTCTATTTTCCTTTCATCAAGTTATTATTTCCTGTAAAAAATACATCTTTTAAAACAGAATTATTTTGGGTAACAATTTCCATCGGATAAATATAAAAAACTTGTTGAACAGAAACTTTAAAGTAATTTTAAAATGAATTTCCTGATTCGTGTGGAATGTGTACAATATACATTCAGTGTATACACACCAATGGTTCAATAAACTTGACTTACAACAAAATGTTTAACTTTCACAGTCCATGTTTTGTTTACTGTATCTTATATACATTTAATACAAATAGCTCCAATGGAGATAAAAAACTGAGAAAGTGACACGTAAAATCTTCCAAATCTTGTAAAGTGCACACATTTATTAGAGTTCTGGCATACGATATTATATAAGTAGGAAATAAGCATGTGTGCCTCTTTTCTTTATTACAAAGACTTCATTGATGGTTATCATTAATATACTTTCATATTGGAACCTGCATGATCCCTTAATTTTAGAATTATCTGGCCCGACTATCTCACATGGGGAAAAACACGACACACAAACAATTCATAGTTTACCTTTTTAGCACTGTTTTTTTCTTTGTTTTAAAATAAGGAGAAAAGAAGACATCTCTACGTCTACATATTAGCTAAATTCTTGCAGCACTTTAAGGCGTAGGAAGATAGAAAGAACAAATGAACAAACTTTTATAAACTAGGCTCTCTCTCTCTCTCTCTCATCTCAACTCTGACACATTCAACATATTTAATAATTGCCCCCCTCTGGGAATTTCTGTACAAAAATTGCTTCCTATTCCTGCACATGACTCAACGCATCTAACAGATGGCGAGTCCAATGTATCAGGCATATACTTGTATTTAGAAGTTTTTATATTATTTTATTTAATATTTGTATTATAAACCTAAGACATATCTCATCCAAAAATTAGGAATGGAGAAAGAAAATACAAAATAAAATAAGAATATGAACTTTACCAGACTTTTCAAAAATTCTATTGAATTTTGTTCTGAGAAAAAACCAATTACCCCAAAAGCAAAACCACTTTTGCATAGTGGTTGACCATTTGTTTTCAAAATGATTGAAGTCGAGATCGCTAGTCGTTGGATTATACTACAAAGTTTCTACGTATCTTGTCCAGTTGGTCCTGGGGATCCAAGCGGTCATGTCTGAATCGTCTTGGGTTAATGTAGCAGCATTGGCAGGACTGTTCATTTGTGTCATGGTCCCATGCTGCAGTGGGTTTTAATGAAAGCATGGGCTGTCCCGGTAG